>WSYH01015291.1:0-14470 GCA_036426205.1 Ascaphus truei
GCCTTGCCGTGGCCTGCCAACTTTATATCAGTGGAACGGACCCAACTGCTCCAAGAACATAAAATATTTTGGGCCGCACGGGTACAATGTTTTATCATCATCATCCTCACATCTAATCATCATCATCATCATCTCTCGCGTGCCAGCACCTCTCGCATCACTATCCTCATATCTCCCCCTAAAAACCTCAAAAAACACGCACATCAACCTTAACAAAGAGCTCCGGCATGTTCGACTCTCATACCCCATCTGTCCCCCTCCACCACATACACCCATACCCATCCCTGCTGCCCCTTCACCTTTTCACTCTCTTCCGGGGTACTCTCCATGCCCTCTCAGCCCCCTTCCGCCCTCTTCCGACGTGTCCACTCTCCTCCCCGCTCGCCACCTCAACATTCAACAGTCGGCACCCCCCCACCCTGTCTCTCCCCTTGCCTCACCCTGCGCCCTCACATCAACGCTCCGCCCCAGAGCCCCGTCACATCCACTCTCCACCACCTCACTCTTCCCCCCCGCCCCTCACATCACTCTCCCCCCCTGGCCCCTCCACATCACCTCTCCCCTAGCCATTTCAGCAGCACACCCACAGCCCATTTCATTTCACACAGCGCCCCCAGCCCTTTCATCTTCAATCAGCCCCGCCCCATATGTCTGCAACCCCCACCTCCCCATGTACAGTGATATGAGCCCAGCCCACCCATTCCATGTCAGCAAGCCCTCACCCACTAGTCCAGCACCTAACGCCCCCCACAATATATCAGCAGCCCCCCCCATGATCGCAGTTCCCTTTTCACAGCCGGCCCCCCCCAACCATGTACGCTGCCCCCCACCATTCACTTCAGCAGCCCGCCCTGTCAAGCATCCCCCCCCATATGTTAGCAGACCCCCCAGCCCATTCATTTCACACAGCACCTCCCCCACTCACAGCAAGCCCAGCCCATTCCATTTCAGCACCTCCCCATGTCAGCGCCCCCCACCCATGTCAGCGTGGCCCCCCCACCCATGTCAGCGCCCCCACCCCCATTGTCATGCCCCCGCATGAATGAACAACCCCCCCATGCTTACCTGATGATGTTGATGTATGATGATGATGGATGATGATGATGATGGGCGGCGGGCGGACAACAGTGGTAGGAGATGGCGCAGGGTGAATCACGTGAGGGAAGCGCGTCTCTAGCAGCAGACCCGGAGTTCCTGGTCGCTCTACACACTGCTAGAAGCGCGGAGCAGGCATCGAGAGGGGGGAGGGTTGGTTTGTTAAGGGAAAGCGCATAGACAACTGCTGGAGCGCGCTCCTACTTAATGCTGGAGCACGCCTCCTTTCCATACCATGAGGGGGGTTGAAGGGGGTCCGTCCGGGCCGCCACGAGTGCCCCGGCGGGCCCATGCCGAAGAGCCGTATGTTGTGTGCAGAGTTTGCTATAGAGCCTGTTACAAAGCGTTATTTACATCACTTTGCACTTACAGTATATGACTATTGCCGTACAGTCACAATGCATCGATAGTTGGGAAAAAGGGAGTGCTTCACTTTAAGTACATATATTGGCTTTACATACATGCCGGTCCCATTGGTATTGTTTAATGCGGGGTGGGGTATGCCGGTATTGAAGTCACACTAAATTAATGTGGGTGGGCAGGGGAATAATAAAAAATCTTGTTTGATATTTGATAAGTACAAACTTGTAACGTGAGTGTGTGTTCGATTTCTTGAAAAAAGCATCTAAACGATCCCCATGGTAATTATATCTGAAAGCCTCATAGGCATTGCAAAGTAACTATTTGTTTAATTTATCTATGTTATTATATTACCAAAAGTATAACCTCAAGATGCAAAAAGCACTAGTGGATTAACTTTACACCAGCAATTAAAGCTGAACAAACACTGCCAGCAGTTAAGAGATCAAAACACATTTCTAAAAAGAACTAAAGCTAAGGTTTGCTGGCATATGAATGTCAACAATAATGCCACAAACTTTTCATTCACACCTGTACACCGTACAGTGTTATCATTAAAAAATAGTAGTATCACAATAGCAATTTAAGATCATTATCTGCTATTTTTTTCCACTGTGTGACTTCTCTTAGTCTCCCATGTATGCTGTACCTTTTAAAATGCTTATCTTTCTTATGAGAAATGCACAAAATGAAGTATATACTATAAGTATATAGTTTAGGTGAGGCACGGCCACCGGTGGCGGCAAACTAGGGGGGGCGCTCCCCCCTGAGGGGGTGCGTAGACTGACTGCGTGGGGAGCGGTCAGAGGTTTACCAGAGGGTTTCCGTCAGGCGCAAGCTTGCCCGAAGGCACTTAATGACTGCCGGGAAGCAGCAAGGCCCTCGTAAACCTCACTTACCTTGGAACCCAGGGCTTTCTTAGACGCGACGCGGCAAATGCGACGTCAAATGACGCGCGAGGTCATGTGACGTCACTTGTCATTTGGCAATCATGACGTCGGGTAAGGTGGGGGGGGGTCGCGGAGAAAGGGGAACTGCCGGCAGTGGGTTGCAGGGGAAAAAGTTTGCGCGTAAAGCCCTTGGGCTAACACAACCTACACGACTAAGTGCTAAATTACATCACCATCCACCCGATTTGATCGCAAAACGCTACAAAATATCAGAACAATAGGGAGTGGCATCAGAAACAATTTAATACAAAAATAGTACAAGTATCATCCGTATAACTTTTATTAACATATGGTCTATCTAAATTATAAATTTGAAGTCTAAATGCCGACTAACGCGAGCTTTATTGAGAATCCTAGGATCTATTTATCTAGATCTAGGACCATCAAGAAAGGCTATCCCCTCCTGTATTACATTATCCACTAAATGCCCAGCGCCCCAACCACATAAAAAGGATATATATGTCTTTATTTATATAGCACTTCATCATAGTAATCACACCAACAAATATATATATATTAATATATTTAGATATAGATTGAGTTATCTCTCTATACGTATATATATATCTATAACAACTTGGAGCAAATCTTTACCTCAACAGAATCTCAGTTCATCCTCGGAGTCATAGTCTTTAATTCCCATCGCTCCTCGTAATATCATCTCTCTACAAAATGGAGTACCGACCATCACAATACGTAGCAATCGCCAAGTGACTTATAACTATATATATATATATATATCAATAAATATAACTTATTTAGATATAGATTGATATCTAATATATATATAATATATCTATATATATATTTTGACAGAGTCATCCTCCCACAGAGAAGCAGCGACTTTAATTCTGCCACTGACCCATCGTAACACTAGCAAAAGGGCCAGCACATCAACCAAACGTAACTCGCCCCAACGAAAACCACCAGAACTACTAGGACTTCCTTCTCTCATTCCCCCTCACACCTCCCCTCACTACACAATCTTATATCACGCTACCAATTGACTGCCTCTCTTTTCAGTTACCACTTCTTTTTACCAATTATCAGACATTCTCGATTATTGTTATTAACTAAAACTATTGTTATTAACCAATAGTAAACTATAACTATCCTCTCATACTTCAATCCATACCCCATGTCACGGGACACTGGGAGAGAGATTGGACTCCTGTCTCCTCATCCTGGAAACCTTCCCCCCAACCTATCTACCTTCCCCTCCCTCCCTTTTTCCACCGTTGAATTCTCTATGTGCCTGCTCTTTCTCCCAACCCATCACAATCATTGTTTATTATCATCCCCCCCGGGCTCACCCACACTGTTTTCATGAGTTTGACTGCTTCCTCTCTTCACTCTCAACCCCCTTGGTAACTTTAAACCTTCACCTCGACAACCCCACCTCTGCAATGGCCTCATACCCCTAATCTCCTCCTTTGGCCTCTCATTGAACTCTCCCCCTACCACACACACAGAGGCAAACCCTCGACCTTAACCTTACGGTAAAGATGCCACGCCAGTCTCCACACTCCTTGTCCCACCTGCTTTCACTTCCTCCTCTCCGCCATCCTCTGCTTACCCTCTCCGCTCCTACTCCCCCTCAACCACACCCAATCCCATCCTTCGCAGAAACCTTAAATCCATTGGTCCATCCTCCCTTCCTCCTCCCTCACTCACAATCTTTTTCCTCTCTCCCACTGAACTCTGCCCTTCATCCATCTCAACGCTACATTATCCTCCTCCCTTGATTCAAATCGCACCACTCCACCCGTGCCGTCCCACCAAAAGCCACCTCAACACCTGGCTCACCAGCCACCTCAAAAAACCTCTCTCTCCTTCACACAGCCGAGAGATCATGGAATCCTTCCACTCCCCATCCTTACTTGCCCCTTCCAATCCCAATCCCACCAATACATCTTTACTCAAATCTAAAAAAAGATAAATCTATATAATACCCTTATCACCATCCATGCCAGCTCTTCTCCACCATAAACAATCTGCTACGACCCCCGCCCCCCACATCACTCTTGCCTAAACCACACTCCCCCTTTCACCACGGACCTGCCTCCTACTTCTCCCCAAAAAATTCCCACTGCAGGAACCTCCTCGGGTGCACACCCTGCGCCAAATGGCACAACAGCAGCAATATAATCTTCTTCCAAGGAGGAACAGTGTCCTTGACAAAGATCCAATTTGGGGACCGTAACGTTGATTTCACTCAATAATTGACAATTGTACAGACCTCTGGAGTGGCAGCTCTGTTCCTTCCTTGGAAGATTAATATTGCTGCTACCTAGCCCAACTTCTCACTACTCTACTACTCCCTCATCTTCAACCAATCTCGACTACTGTACTCCCTTCCCCTCTGTCTCTCCCCTCTACTCCTCATACCCCTCCAACAAATCCAAAACGTATACTTCTCAATCTGCCCTGCCCTGCCACGCACCCCCTCTTCTCTCTCATCTCTACTGGCTATCCATCCAACAACGTACCCTCTTCAATTCCTCACCCCTGGTCACCTCTACAAATCTCTCCATGGTCTTGCCCCACTTCCCTTTCAGCAGCACTCATCTCTCGCTACAACCCCTTCCTGTCCTCTTCGCTCCCTGACTGCCACACCCTGATTCCACCCCCCCCCCCAGCCCCCTGGTGACTGGGGCGAGTAAGGCAAATGATTGGAATTGAGAGGAGTCACAGGGGGCTGGGGGGGGGGGTGGAATCAGGGTTGTGGCAGTCAGGGAGCGAAGAGGCCTACAACAGCCCTCCCTGTATTGCTCCTGGAGTGCCTCATCGCTTTACGGCGCTATGCGCAAAGCCCCCAACATGGCGGCGCCCATGCTCGGCGAAAACCGGCGGAACCATTACACAACGCGGAGATACGGCCGCAACATTAGTGCATAATCGCTTGCATATACAGGAGATAAGGGTGGTAATACGCCAGGGGACTGGGCCTACACTTAATTGAAATATTTTGTGAGCGGCTGTCTGTGTACTGGATTAATCTAAAAGTAAAAATAAACTATTGTAGAGTTGTTCAGTTGAAACAGGAAAGTAGAAAATGCAAATGAGGGAATGGTGCGAGGTTTTTTTATGCAGAAGAGGATCTTGTTTCTCTCTGAGAGGTACTGTAGCTAGTTGAGTAAATCTTATAGGTTATTTCAAAGCATCTTGTTAATACGATCTGCTAAGTATCTGAGACCAGTTTTATTCTATTTGCCAGAAAAATTTTTATCTTTTAGGACCACCACATAAAACCAAAATGGATTTTGAATAGCTCTGCTGCTTCAGCTATAAATATTTTCAGTATAAAATGACAATATTTAGTTGCTGTGACTATTTGTTGAGCGCTTGTATTCTAATATATCTGATATCACTAATAAAATTGTAGAGATAGACGTTCCAGGGTTAACAGAGAAGGCGAGGGATGATCAGAGATGGAGGCTTGAGTGCAAAAGGCTTTATCGTTTCTTTTTGCTCCTCATACCAAGAAAAAATTCTTTTTTTACTGAAACTCTAGAAATATTGCGTAGTTATCTGAAACGAACTAGAAATCTGAGATTGCTGTTCCTGTAAGGATGGAGAGCAGTAAAAGAATGAATCTTCATATTCTCAACAGTCGAGTTCACAGGTAAATCGATATGAGAAGTTATGAGAAATCGGGTATTCGTTTTAACAAATCAAGTCAAGGTTGTTGCAGGGTGAGGAAAAAGATATAAACACAGTTAGTCTTTCTTTCAATCAACTATAACGATTTAAAAAAAACAAAAACATAAATAAAAAAAATCTAACAATCTAAAACGAAACACATTGTATATGCAGACGATTTACTAAGGCTGCATCCTTTCTGCAGGAGTAAATGCAACATTTAGACATTAAGTCCACGTAATGTTGATAGACAATCATAATAATTTGCCGCGTGATGAGTCCTCCTTAAAGATTCAATAAACGGGAGGAATAATTTATCAAATATATTGGGGGGAAAGAATTCCCGTGCAGTCTTGAATATAACAGGGTCCTTTACTACTGTAGCAAACAGGGTCGTTTTCTGAAGTTTGAGCACTGTCTTCCAGGTGTACTAGAAGTTATTAGAGGCGTCCTTCACCAGTGGTCATCAAGAATCAAGAATTGTGAATGCTTCTGAACACAATGCAACTGCAGACTAGTAATTGCCAGAAGAAAAGTGAAGTGAAAGCCTTTGCCCACCAATGACTTGAGAAATGGGCGCTTCAGGTCATTTCAAGGAATACTGGGAAAGAAAGAGATCAGTTGTCTTATCATGACCTAAAACCTTATTGCAAAATTCCCTGGCGTGTGTAATTCATTTTTCAAATACTTTTTGTTTACAATAACACTGTTTTTAGAACACCAGCCCATTCCTTACAGTGGCTGACAGGGCTAACAATTGATTATAATTCCACAGCTGGACTTTTTAGGTGGAAAGCTGCATGATTTCTAAAAGGTCTGAAAATTGTACTATCCAGTCTGGTCTTTTTCTTATAGTTAATCTAGAAACATTTTTGGTAAACCTCCCCGCATGTCAGTCCTATTTAGAACATTTGTGTGCCTCTGCAACATGAATGCAGACTTTCCCTTCTAGCCCAATATAAGGCACATGAGTAGGAAACCAGAGGGATTCCACAGTCACCATCCTCCCATTCGAGGAGAGAGAACTTCCACAATCACGGCTCATTGGCACCTTATTCAAGCCAATGTCCTATTGGCCAGCAACTTAGGACATATCGAGGCCGTTTCTATTGCTCAGTTGTTTGTTTTTTAGGGCAACAGTGTTCAATTGTATCCACTACTTGTTAAAGTAAAATCGTTAACATTTGTTCAGTTGATACTACCCTCAATAAATACATGCCTTCTTATTAATGTAACTATATGTTATGTCAGAAATTTGACAAAATCACGTCCCCTAATGGCAGGCTTGCTCACAGATTGTTTAACAGTTGAGAAAGGACGGCTCAAACTAGCCCAAGGAAACAGATTCGGGCGGGCATGCACATTTTTAATCAAATTACACCTATTTTCCATGGGTGGTTATAAAAAAAAACAAAAAAAATAAATCTTCTCAACACCAGCCAAGCATGAGTCTGTGGTAACAATTAAACACGACCTATGCACTTGCTGAGCACGTTGTAGGCTATGTGTCAGAGTATTGATGGATCTGGCCATACTGCATTCCAGTGTTCCCAAACTCCAGTCCTGCAGGGAAACCCAAAGGCAGGTCTAGGGAGTTAAGGAATATCCACTGCCGAGCCACAGGTCGGCTCAGCAAAATTACATGAGCCAGACTGATGACCCAGCCTATGCGGCAGCAGGGGAATCCTTAAGACACGCGACCTGTTGAGGTGTTTCCTGAGGACTGAAGTCATTGTTGTGCGGATGAGAAACATGCGTGTATCTAACAGAAATATTAACATTTTTACTATCAGCATTTTTAATATTTCAAATGATACCATTTTAGTTCCTATGTTTCAGTGTTCCGGAAGAAAATAGCTTCTGTTAAGGGGAAGCAGGAGCCAACAGGGACGTAGATCAGTCTGTACGATCATAATACCAATATAAGTAGTCTGAAACGTTTTTCTATGTAGACTGTTCTATAAATGTAAGTTTGTGTTAGACAAAATATACAGAAGAGGGCCAAGAAATGCAGTTTTATGATGCTGGGGAATTGGAAGGTTTTGGGGGACGTGGGTGGGGGGGCTTTTTTTGTGGTTGGGTGGTTTGGGGGGTTGAAATAAGCAGAGGTCTTTTTGAGTTTCATCGAGACAAAAGTCACTCAATTAAGGGGCCTTACCTGTGCATTAATGGGTTACTACATTGATCAAGTCAGTCCGTGTCGTACAATGCCAGCAGAGAATGTGGAATGATTTACCGCCAGGCGGGGTGCGCGGAATCGTCTTTCCCTGCAATTCTACTCTTTCCCTGCAGCCACAGAAAAAAAGCGCAGACCGCGACGTCAATGATGATGCGTATGCGACATGCACCGGGCTGCTTGCGGACCGTCACACAGTTGTGATGCACCATAGCGTCTCGTTGCCATGGCAACACGCTGTCAAATGACGCAGCGCAGCCTATTTTTCAGGACTGCAGGGGAAAGAGTAGAATTTGCGGGGAAGAGAAGCACGGAGATCACCGCACCCCGCATCGCTTGACCCCGGTTGGCCGCACAGTGAGTCACGGCGAGGGACCGCATGCTGCCGCAGACTTGCCCTAATGCAATTATGGTACAGTAATGGCTGACTAGAAGTAGGTCTCTGCTTCCTCAATCTCCTGAACTTACTTTGAACAAGTGACAGGATTCTTCCTACGGTCGGGTTACGATTCTTGTTGTATCCTCTCTGGCCTCCTACTGTTATTCTAGTGTCCACCTGTTTATCTTTATCACCTGTTTGACATCTGTGGGACGTTACTGAAGGTGAGCAGACCAGCTAGGAACCAAAGTCAACCTAATTGCCAGTGGCATGTTTTGAATCACCGCTACATGTAGGACGACTGATGCCTTTTAAAAATACAAGTGTATATATTTTGATAGTTTATTTTTATTTGCTTTACTCTTTAACGTGTTCCATGTTGCCTTTAGAGGGTTGTGTTACTCACTTTATTGCATCTCTTTCCACCATATGAGTGCTTGCCCATTCTACAATCAACTAAATATAATTGTGCCAGCTAAAGCATGGCTCGTGTGCTGCCATTTTAAAAGAATAGAAGAAAAGCAATTGCCCTAAGAAGAGTCTCCTTCGGTCCATTTGTCCATAGCTAACATAGTTAAAATCAGAGAGATGTTCATAATGGTTTTCTTTCTATTCTTTTTTTAAACTAGTTTAATCCCTCCCTCCTTTTTTGATTGAATTAAGTAAGGCAATATTAAAAAAATGACTTCTCTGTAGTTTTTGAGGACTGGATTGAAAATGATCCGCCTAGTACTGTAGATGTATAGGTTTGTGCGCTTTAATGCAAGTAACTAAGGTACCAAACTATATTTTATTAAGTGTTCCTCAGGGTTCTAATTGATGTGATGATTATTATTGTAATGGTGCCAAGCATTCTTATTGGCACGGAAACAGCAGTTTACTGTGTATCTTCTGTGCTTAGAAAATTGTTGTTTGATGATTTGCAGTGTTCAGCCATACAAAGATTACAGTTAAAAAAAATAAATTTTTCAAATGGGAAGGGAGATGTAATGTAGCAGACTAGGTACTCTGTTTTGAAAATGAGAAAGAATGGGAGAGACTATGTGAAATAACCAAATTGAACGATTGTTCAGGTAGAGTAATAAGGAAATAAATGTTTGTAAAACATTAAATGGGCGCGGGTGTTCTTTCAAAGCAAGTCTTCGAGAAAGCAAGACGGATTCTTGCTCCAGGATTTCATGATGAAAAAGAGACGATCCAATAGTGTAGAGTTGTACAGTATATTTATATGTCATGTAGATTCAATGGTCACACTCACATTTTCACAAGATTCAAAGGACATTGGGGGCGATTCTCGACGCGCGTCCTTGTGCAGTCGCCGGGTCGTGTTTGTGTCTCTCTCTTCCACTCCGTGCTCAGGGCAAGCCGGCAGCAATTTCTAAAATGTGAGTGTGACCATTGAGGATCTACATGTCATATACAAAAAATATACCTGTACAATCTACACTATTGGAATCTCTTATTCATCTATGAAATCCTCGGAGGAAGAATTCTGCTCTGCTGTTAATGAAGAAATTACTACAGGGCCCCTCCGCTTCCCGAGTTACGCATCTCTGTTGGGGGACACAGAGGAGCAGTATCTGCCTCACTCAGCAGGATTACATATGGGCCACTTTTCAAAGCTTCGCACCCTTCGGGCAATAGGAATTATTATAGTGATCAAAAGAGATAGCCGCAATCATTTTAATGGTAAGAAACTGAAACTAGTTGTACACACTTTGACTATCCATTCCGTCCAATTTTCATAGTTTGCAAACTCAGCAATGTCTGCGCTCATGTGTGGGAAGGTATGCAATGTATGCCAATTTCAGAGGAGCAGCCTGTAGTTTTGTAGAATTATATAGTTAAGTATATTAAAAAACAGGAAAAAGAAGCGCATGCTCCTATAGGGTGATCACATTTATTTTAAGTGGTTTAAAATGAGCAGTGGTACTGGAGCTCCGCTTCCTCTCGCCGTGATACACGGGCGCTACCGACGGCAACTGCGTGATGCAAGCTGATTTTCTCGAATCGTACTTCCCTCTATTGTTCCTGTAAGTACTGTTTCAAAATTGTAAGCTGTGAAGTAATTTGTTAGACTTCTGGAGGAGGGCAATGGAATAAAAACAGGCTGGGGATGAAAGAGGGGAGACTAATAGAATTTGGGCCAAATTAAGTGGGTAAAATGTTGTAAATGAAATATTTTTTGTGGGAAGACTCATGAAAACCTCTTTCAATGTTATAACCTGGAAGCAAAAAGTTTGTAGTAGATAGTTGTGACAGACCAACAGACACCTTGTGAATGACATATATGGATAGAAGGACACCAAGAATTTTTGTTCTAGCATTTCTTTTCTCTGGCAGATGCTTCCATCGTGTACCTTTTTATAGACACATTGATATGTTTAAGATTGTTTACCATATGCTCCCCTATTTCTCAATGATGTGCGCACTGATATCCTTTAGTCTTTCCTATTAAGGTCAGATGCACATTGGCAATATATCCTAACATTTAGGGGACACTTTCCACGGGCTTTTTAACACATACACAGATTCCCACAAGCTCTGAGAAACCCCAACCATGAACACATAATATATAATATATGGGATAAGTGTCAACAGGAGTGTAGTGGGTGTGACTAAATATATACAAAACAAAAATGCTCAATGCTGCCTTCCATTGTGACAAAAATACTGCAGATTCGGTTCTATCCAGGGAATATATGAATATTTTCAGATCAAATCCTGTTGCAATGGTGACACAGCACAGTTACAGTACCTCGAAGCCTGGATCATACTGTGTGCGATTGCAATCTACAAGCACAAATTGCAGGGTCCCTTAGAGGCTGCTCCTAGTGTGCGTGCGTCGAGCAGTGGATGCGAGACCAAATTTTGAAAAGCAAAAAAATTGTACTTTCCAAGCGGTGGCCGCGTCACGCGAGCAGTTCAGCCAATGAGGGCGAACCAGCTTCGTGCCGTCATAGCCACGCCCTCCCCAGCCCTGAAACACTGAGCACAGATGGCTTGTGCTACAGCAGCTCGTGGCAAGGATGGAGCTCGTACTCTCACAAGCAAGTGGAGTGTAGTATGAGCTTGGCCTAACTCTTCTTTAAGTACTGTACCCTGTTTGTTCCAACATCTTAAAGGCAGCCTAGTTCTCACTCATCCCTCAGACACCAACCTTCAGCAGCCATCGTCGAGGTAATAAGAGTGTAGGCCTACACAGTGCAGTTTATTTGGGACATTGGCATGGAAAGCTCCATTGACTTCAGTGTTGCTTCCATGCATTAGCGCTTAATATGCATTAGTGCCTTTAGGGCCTTGTCTTTATCAGTTAGGCAATTGCAGTTTGCAAGTTATCCTTGTTAGCATGCAAATGTAATAATTTTGTGAAATTTTCAAAAGCTGCAATTGTGCAAAAGGAGAGAATTCATACATACTCCTTGTCGCAGGCACACCTGTGAATAAGTGTCTTGTGTATGACACCAGGGTTAATATCTCCAGCTATAGCTGAATCAATTGTCTCCCCGCGTGGTCCCTAAAATGATCTATATCGCCCCCCAAACGTGACACTGCCACCTCAATTCTCTGCCACTACCAAGACTAGTTACAAGTTTCACTTGTAGAGTTCTTGTCCCGTGGTACTAGAAAAAATATGTAATTAACACAAAACCCACGTCGCAAATGTGTCCTGAAATGTGTGTAATCACTTAAAAAAGTGTTTGATTAATTAAAGCCCCAAAAGACAGTAGTTATTTCATTTTAGATTAATATACGAAAAATAGTAGTTGCTTGGTTACAGAAACAATATTAACCATAAACATGCAATATAGTAAATGTCACCATTTAAAAGAAATAAACAGGGATATAAACAGAAAACCTAACATACATTACCGCATAACAATATCGGGTTCTTCCAAAGAGGGTTTGAATCCACGTGTTTGGCATAAGACACCCATCAATATTGAATTAGATGATCATATACAAATGAATGGTTTATCCTCACTTTAACTCCGTCACTAAGATTAGCCTACCCTTTGGTGGGTGTTGTCCTTAACTCCTCACCTTGTGACATTTCGACTGCAAAATTCATTTTTAATTGAAAAGGCCTCTTATAACATGTCATAACTCTTTCCCCATATTTCTGGAATGATTGGGAATACTTAATGTGCTCAGCTGATCAAAATGTATTTGGACATCTATTTTGATTGGCCATTTCTATCTGATGGACAATGATATCTTACATATGCAGCATCTTTGGACTTAATTGAACAGTCTGAACGTGTAGTTAGAAATATATATTCACCTTCTTGTGAACTGTATCGTATGTCCAATATCTCATATTTATTAAGGTGTAAGGGCCTGGGCATTCTCTCCTTGGCCACACCCTCTTGTCTCTGTCAGATATATAATAGACTCCCTTGAAGTCCCTTTAATATGTCCTGGTTCTTTCACTGTGCAACAAGGGTTTGTGGGTCAATGGTTTTAATCACCTACAAACACAGACAGGTCACACTCCGCTAACCCACTTTTAGACATAACACAAGAAAACAGATCGAGTCATTATGGCCTGACCCCAATAAAATAAACACTTTGAAGATGTAACTCCAACTCAATATAACTTTGTGTGCGAGTTTTACAATACAGAATATTAGATACAGGTGCGCCGAGAGGTATTCTAAAAACTTGCCTTAAACTTGCCTTGGAAAATCTGGGGCTATCACCAACAAGATCCAGGTACATGCTGGGTACATGCTGCAAACATTTCAGTGACATTTCTGCAGAGACTAATGGCCCCTCGGATTAAACACAGCAGGGGGCCCTGGACTCAGTTTGAATGGGACTGCCACGGACCCGCTGTTAATCAGAGGGCCATTAGTCTGTCTGCAGAAATGTTGCGAGCATGTACCCAGCATTTTTTCAGCATGTACCCATTAGTACCTGGGTCTTGTGGTGATTGCCCCAGATTGGGTATACAGTACTCATCGGCACACGTAGGCCCTATCATCACACTTCTCCTTAGGTGCTTTGATCTGTGACTGGTTGACAGTTATGTACCATTGAGTCTTCTGCTTAAAGAATATTTTCTTCTCCTGCACTGTGGAGAAATGTGGCAAGAGAGATTTCCTGGTTACTTGTGAACATGATCTAAATTATAGTTCTCTAAAATAAACATTTTACACTAGCATTATAATTGCTGCAGTACTTGTTCGTGCATTAAGTTGAAAGCACTAAAAAGCATTATGTTTTATATTCTGCATATTAGCCAATTGGGTTTGTCACGTCTAGGTTGTCAGGCATATATGGGCATAGCAATGTAACCATGTTAAACTTGAAACAGTTGTTAACAATTATACGTAGATACATATTTATTTATAAACAATTATTAGTGCCCTATCCCGGCGCTGTACATTCGTTATTAAAGAAAGGTGTGGTTACACATAGATTTGATTATAGAGTAATTGTTAAGATATCATTGTGGTTGGGAACATTATGGTCTGGCTATGGACTAGGTAATTGAGAGCCTGATTGGTTGTGGCAGGGGTTGGAGGTCAAGTATCTGGATTTAGTCATGTCGGTTGATGGTGATGGGTCTGACAGTGGGGACAGTGGAGGCAATTGGATCGGTGAGGTGGATGACTTTGGAGGGTTGTGAGAGACTTTAGGAAGGGGTGAGGGTAGGGAGATCATGGGCATTGGGAAGGTGGGGAGAGGCAATGGGATAGGAGGTTAACAGGGGATCAGGAATGTGATACAAAAGAGTTGTTTTGAGTTGGCTTGAAGATGGTTAGGGAGGGGTAGTAGATTGGATGTGGTGGGGAGCTTGTTCCAGTGGAGTGGGGCGAGTAAGGCAAATGATTGGAATTGTAGAGGAGTCACAGGGGGCTG
>WSYH01001549.1:0-55096 GCA_036426205.1 Ascaphus truei
AAATAAATACACACACACACGCAAATAAATACACACACACACACAAATAAATAAATACACACACACACACACACACAAATAAATACACACACACACACACACACACACACAAATAAATACACACACACACAAATAAATACACACACACACAAATAAATACACACACACACACAGATGCAGATACACACACAGATACACATATTGGAGAGCAGTGGAGAGCAGAGGCAGTGACGGATGTGAGTGACTGTGGGGGAGGATGGGGAGGAAAAGCATGCGATCCGTGCAGGCAGCTCCCTGCACACAGTCACTGGACAGGCAAATGTACACCTCTCTCTCCCTCCCCTCCCCCCCACCTTCTCCTATCACCCCCCTACCTTCTCCTATCACCCGGGGCAGAAGGGGACGGGACACCGCGCAGCCACAGGAGCCAGGAGCGGGGAGGCAGACACACACACTCACCGTGTGATCAGCACAAAGCGGAAGCCTCGCCCCCGGCTTCCTCTGACCTGCAGCCAATTCCCTGCGGCCTAGCCGGCATGAAGCAGTGATGGTGGGAAGGGATAATCGGAGTGATGGTGGGGAGGCTAATCGCGGCGCCCCTCTAGGCAAGCCATGGCGCAGCAGGGTGCCACGGCGCATAGATTGGGATACACTGGGTTAGGGGACATTACATTGGCTGTTTTTATTCTTGTTTATGTTTTGCAGCATCGGAGGGGGCATGGACGGTGATGAAGATGAGGATGGCCTTCATCGTGGCAGCCGGACAAGGTTGAGTGCAATATGTATTTAATGTATTAATTGTTCTTTATGTATTTTAAATGGCAAATGCACTATTATCCATTTGTGGATAATAGTAATTGTGCCCATTACTATATTGTATGTGTTAGGGTGGGGTTATTTCTTTATAAGTATGTATGTGTTTTGACATTAATTGGGGGGGCACAGAATTGGTACTGAAGGCCCGCGGGTAACACCCGAGGGCCCCCGCCGGCCTATAGTATCATTGATGTGCATATATGTGTATGTGTAGGGGGGTGGGGTTAAGGGCGTGTGGTGTTGTAATATATATATATATATATATATATATATATATATATATATATATATAAACAAATAAGAACTCAGTTGGCACACTGTAAACAGAAAAAATGCTGATGCTTGTCCCATATGCACATATACACAGATGAATTTACCAGATAGAAGTCCGGAAAAAACGAGACAGCACACAGCCAGAGAAATCCATAAGAACTGTATTCAGGTTAACATGGCACCACATCCAACGTTTCGGTCATCATACAGTGACACAGAAACATAAAAGCGGTTGACCAGAGATCCCACTATGGTGTTTAAAGCTGAGATAGATTCCATTATACTACTAGGCATATCCAACGGGTGGATCTCAGAAGACACTGATAGTTTCCTTACCTAGCACCATCCAAAAATTCCAATTATGTACACGATCCCGAAGATTCATAAGTCTGTGACGCACCCGCCAGGCCAACCGATCATCTCGGCCCGGTCCTATTTGTGCCACCCAATATCGCAGTACGTCGACTTTTATTTGCAGCCACTGGTATCGGGTATGGCGACATACACAAAAGACACCGCCAACTTTATGGAGCACATTAACATCCTGACGTTTGATCCCTCTAGATGCATATTGGCTACACTCGATGTAGCAAGTCTATATACGAACATCCCGCATAAAGAGGGCTTGGATGCCATCCGGAGTAAGCTGATTACAAGATCTTCACCAACCGGCCCTCCATCAGAGTTTCTACTACTCCTGATGGAAATAATTTTGAACAAGAATTTCTTCAGGTTTGAGAGATCTTATTATTTACAATTGAGTGAGACAGCCTTGGGCTCAAATATGGCACCATCTTATGCCAATCTATATATGGACATGTATGAACAAACCCATATTTTTTATGATGCTCCCTATGCACAGTTTTTACGCTATATTGATGATATTTTCATCATATGGAGTGGTAATACCACAGAACTAAACAGCTTCGTGGAACATTTGAACAGCATTCCATCCAAAATAAGATTCACCCTATCTTATAGCGAACTTGAAATACCATTTTTGGATACCATGGTGTACAAGCAAGGTGGCACATTGGCAACAAGGTTATTTCAAAAGGTAACAGACAAGAACTCGTTACTTCATGCATCAAGCCATCACCCGGCTCCACTCAAAAAAGGTCTTCCATATTCGCAGTTACTGAGAGTAAAATGAATCACCAGTGACCCGGAAAAAGTAGAAGCAGCACTGATGAGTATGGCGAATCGGTTCCTCGAAAGGGGGTATTGCCCAACGGATGTTAAGTATGCTCTTGATCGTGTGATTACAGCTGATGGAATGAACTCCACGAGTGGCAGACCACAAGAAAAATCAGACAATACACAATTTAACATTATTAGCACATTCAGCACTGCATCCCCATGTATCCAACGGAGTGTTAAAGAAAACTGGCACGTTTTAACGAACGATTGGCCAACACTTTCGTGAACCACCCCGCTTCTGTTTCCGGCGTGGACCATCTATTGGCGATATGATAACTCAAACGGATCCTATGGAAAAATACACCAAGGATACAACTTGGCTAATTCAGAAGCCAGGTTCATACAAATGCAAGGGGTGCACAAATTGCCAATACATGCAGGTGGGGCCTTCCTATTGTCATCCTCTCAGTGGGATTAAAATTAAAATTCGCCAATACCTAAACTGTGAATCTAAGTTCGTTGTTTATTTGATAAAATGCCGTGTGGCCTGTTCTACATTGGGAAGACAGTGCGGATGTTAAAAGAACGTATTGCGATACATCGATCAACAATACGAAAAGCCTTAACAACTGATGCCAAGGACCTTGAGTTCAAATGCCTTCCAGTGGCTAAACATTTTAGAGATTTCAAACACGCGTTGGCAACCTTAAGGTGTATGCCTATCATGCAAATCCCAGTGCCCGATCGAGGGGGGGACAGAAATAGACTTCTGCTGCAGAGTGAAGCAAGGCATATTTTTGAACTTAAGACTATGGCACCTTTTGGCCTAAACGAGGACTTTTTCCTGGGGTGTTTTGAATTGTTTGCAAAAGTGCATGGTTTCTATTCATTGATGACAATTAGTGTATCAGTTTTTCGTTTTTTCTTTTCCTGTTTTTTCTTCTCTTGCTATTTCGTCATGTGGTCCCTATTACGTCTTCCTCACGTGGTTACTCCCAGGTGAAGGTATATGCACTGAGTTCGTGTCAATTGCTTAATGTTGAGATGTTGTTTTTGTAGCATATGATATTCATAGAGTGTAGCAGATTGTGTGATAACATATACACATTATGTTGTCTAACTGAGTCAGCAGACAGATTCTGAGATTGATTCAGGTTATGACTCCAGTTTTATTTATTTAGGTTTGTTTACCAGTCACACACTTTTCCTGTGCATCCCCTATGCTTCGTAGTCCAATAATTTCCAGCGCTCGGACCCTGCATTACAGCATCCCTCCTGGTTTTAAACTAATTAGTCATTGTTATTATAATATTTATTATGTTTGAGCAATTGCAGTACACAGTGTTATTAGTATATATAGTGTATTGTTTGTTTACACCTGTGTCCCTATTGTGTCTCGTTTCTTTTGTGCTAGAGCATGTCACCTTTTTTTTAGTATTTGTTCACATCGTTTTAGTATGGTGGACGCTTGGATTACACTTTATTGAGATTATGCCCTAGATTTAATGGTACATGGCATCCATGGTGTGTATAGTATAGTAGTAGGGCAGTGTGTTCGTCATATTACTTCAGGTGTCACTGGTACCTTTATCAATCTGAGCATGTACCAAGGTCATTTCATATATGGGTCCACATTATACCCCTCGGGGGCATGCGCGCTAATGCGCGCTATAGGAATGATCACGATTCCAGCTGGCCTCACGCTTATCACATCTCTTATGCAGTACAGGGGTCTGCTGATCTTACGCATGCACGCGGCATGCTAGGGGCAGCCAGTGGACTATGCGGGCCTCCGTAGTTAGTCGTGAGTAGTCCCATATGCGTTTCCAATATGGTGGTGCGTTCCAGCGCACATATGCGGGTCTTTGGGCGCATGCGCGCCACACGCGCCATAGGAATATACATGCACCTAGCCGCTTCTCTACATGTCACATCCTCCAAGTGGTGCAAGGGTTTTCCAGTCCTGTGCATGTGCGTGGCAAGTCAGGGTTAGTCAGTGGAGTGTGTGGGCCTCTGTAGTTAGTTAGGAATAGCCCCTGCGAGCATCCAAGATGGTGGTGCGTTCCAGCGCATAGATGCGGTCCACAGGGCACACAGCTAAACTTTTTGTTTCGCGGGTAATTTTGTTAACACACGGGTGAGTTTGATTTATGTCTTGATTCAAGTGGGTATATAAGGGGGTTCATTAGCATTCACATATTCACTGAAGAAGGTCACTGTATGATGACCGAAACGTTGGATGTGGTGCCATGTTGACCTGAATACAGTTCTTATGGATTTCTCTGCTGGCTGTGTGCTGTCTCGTTTTTTCCGGACTTCTATCTGGTAAATTCATCTGTGTATATATATAAATATATATATTTATTTATATATTTATTTATTTATTTATATATTTATTTGTTTATTTATTTATTTAGTGTGGGCTGTTGTGTGTGTATTTTTTTCATTGTGGGTAGCGGGGGTGGCCGAGGTGGGTAGTAGCCCCAACGGTGGTTTGTTTAGGGCTTGCGGGTGGGTAGCGGGAGGGCTTAACCCCTTCATGACCATAGCGGTATTAACCGCTAAGGTCATGAAGGGGATAAGTGCACCCGCAACCCCCCGCAAGCCCTAAACAACCACCAAGGGCCAAATACCCACTTCACCCACCCCCGCTACCCACAATAAACCTGGCACGGCTGTTTAACCCCTTCATTGCCTTAGTGGTTAGCCGCTAAGGTAATGAAGTGGGCTTTAAATGCATTTTTCCTGCCTCGGATGCGTGCCGGGGGGCTCCGGTGCTGATATTAATGGGTAACAGCTCCGGAGACCCCCGGCATCAATCCCAGGCAGGAAAAAGGCCTGATTTTTTCTAAGTGTCGACCTTGCCGATGCTTCTCCACCACCAACTTGCCAACTTTAGTTGGCGGGCTGGATTGGCGTAAAAATTCTAGAGTGCCGATCAGCAGCGAAAAGCTGATCGGGGCTACAAGAATTCAGCCGATTTCAAAAGTGCCGAAAAGTGGCTTATCGGCACCCGCATGCCGAATAGTTTTTATCAGGAACAAAAATTGCCGATTTTGGTCACTTTCCGGAGCTTACTGAATCGGGAAGGCTATTTTGGCGAAAAAATGGCGAAAAAAGGCTTTTCGGTGCTTACTACATAGAGCCCTTGTAGAGGGAGAGGGGGTTGGCCCGGTATTAAAGGGGTTGCACCCCATATGGCCACCCCCTGACCTCACCAGGGAGGCAAGGGGTTAACTGGACTGTGATCCAGGAATGTGGCTCAGTACGCATGGGCTAACTAGCCGGGGGGCATGGGTTAAACTGTGTTTCCACGTTAGCGATTGGATACAGATAATTGTCCACCAATAGTCTGTATTCAATGTTAAGAATAGGGTTACAAAGGTATATAAACTGTGTCAACCCTATAGTTTTTGTTGTTCTTCTGATTTCACCTTGAATGTCACCGGATTGCTGGAGAATTGCTAGCTGATACTTCTCAATTCCCCAACCCTAAGTAAGTGTTACCTTCTTTCCTGTTAATTGTACTATATTGCTGTGTTCACCTTTTTAAGGAATAAATAAATTTAATTATATCTAAGCTTTGTTCAGTTCAACCCAGATATTTGGTGTTTGTTATATCTTGTCATAAGTTACCGTGACAAGCGTATAATTAACTGGTGGCAGCGGCGGGATTGAACTGAACCTGTATTACAGTGTACTGCAGAACCTTGTAATATAATGGGAACTCGAAGGGAATTGCGAGTTCCTGGGACTAAAGATATTGAACACACAGTAGTGCAACAGTTAACACAAGTTGTAACACCACCTCACTGCTGCGACCATGAACCATGAGCGATGCTTAAGGCTCATCCAACATGAGGACCCAAGCTCAGCTGAAGGGCAAGTGCTGTGAATTTGGACTGCCCTATGAGAACCAGGAGGTCGTAGACATGGTTGACGCAATCGGTGACTATGATGACCGGCTTGCAGAGCCTCAGGATACGGCTCAGCTTGCCCTTATACAGCCACCCGGAGATCAGGGAAGGAACCCAGTGCCGGGGCTTCGGAATCTCGGGGAGGGAATGAGTGCACCTCCCGGGAGCAGTGCAACAGGATGGGTACTTGTTGCTGCGGCTACCAGTCCGTTCACCCCTGATTACTGCGTGGGGTGACAGAGGGACACCGGAGGAGCGGCTGCAGTTTATCACCATGGCAGTGAACAGACCCGCTTATTGCCCCCCTGTCCAACCCAACAAAGATGAACTCAAACTGATCTGCACAGTCTCACCAAGTTCATGGAAGGTACCGATCAGATCGACAGTTTTCTAAAGAACTTTGAAACACAGTGTCGGCAGTACAAAGTGCTTCCCCAGCATCGGGTTGCACGTTTGGACCCCTTACTGTCCGGCATGGCTAAGCAGATGATGATGGCGCTTCCAGATGAGTATGCTGATGACTATGACCACCTGAAAGAACTGTTACTGTTTCAGTACGGTTTTACCCCTGAAGCCTACCAGTGTAAATTCCGGCAGGAAGAGAAGCAGCCCCTGGAGTCCTATGTTACCTATGTGACCCGCATGGCTTTGTACGGGATACGCTGGGTGGAGGGCTATGAGGCCCAGATTTACCAACGCCTGCTGGACCTCATCTTTCAGGAGCAGCTCATGCAGCAGTGCCCGCCGGCGGTGAGGGCTTGGGTGTACGACAAGAAGCCCAAGACTTACCAGGAGGCGGCGAGGCTTGCCGACGACTATGTGGCCAGCCAAGTCCTGATGCCCGCCAAAGCAGTAGCCAAGGCGGTTGTGGCGGCGGCACCGGCCAAAAAGTCTTCCAATACCCCCCAATGGACTCAGAGGCCGCCTGCGGGCAGCAGTCCACCAAAGGCGGGGGAGCTCCGGCACGAGCGCCGGTGCTACAACTGCAACCGCCCTGGTCACATCAGACCAGATTGCCCGGAACCCCTGCGTTCTGGCAGACCCCATCCGGGGCAACGCACCCCAGCTGCAGCAGACGGACGGCCTGAGCAGACATCTCACCCCGGTCACAAGTCAGTGACCGGCAAGCAGTCGGCTTGATGGATTCAGGAGCTGCAGTGACCCTGGTCCGAACAGATATGGTCCGGCCAGAGGAATTACTCCCAGGCCTTGGGATACAGATCACTGTGGCCGACGGAGAGCCATGTTTCCTGCAAGTGGCCAGAATCTTTTTGGATTGGGGGAGGGCCAGGGTGTGCGGGAGGTGGGGGTTTCACCCGGTTTGGATGCTGAAGTTCTTCTTGGCAACGATCTGGGTCCGATGACCTGCACCTACGACCGAGTGCCCAAACCCGCTGCAGTGGCGGCGGTTACCCGGAGCCAGACAGCGGCAATGGCGGTGGCGCCGCCACTCCCCCAGCCTTTGGGACCAACATTAGCGGAGGGCGCATTGGAGCCTGGCGAGGTAAACCAGGATTAGTTGCAACCACAGACTGACTTACTGTTTCCCCTCACCCTTCCCCATTCTCTGGACAATGACATGACTGGGGGGTGGCCAGAATTAGGAGCCCAGTTTAGGGAGGCAGTGAAGACAGACCCTACCCTGACCGGCGTGAGAATCCGGGCGTCCGAATCTCAGGCAGGGGAAGGCACTGAGCACTGCCTATGGTATAAGGGACTCCTGTATAGAGAAGAAGGGAACACAGGGATAGAGGAGGGATTGACCAGTAAGCGACAGCTAGTAGTGCTCCAGGGGTACCGACAGCAACTGTTACGGGTAGCTCACTCTATTCCGTTAGCGGGACATCAGGGGGTCAAAAGAACGCGAGCCCGGTTATTACAGCGTTACTACTGGCCGGGGGCATATCGAGATGTGGGCAATTTCTGCTGCTCTTGTGATGCCTGCCAGCGAGTGGGTAAGGCGGGCGACCGTTTGAAGGCACCCCTGAAACCACTACTGATAATAGGGGAACCCTTCCAGACGTAACGATGGATCTTATAGGACCCCTTTTGATTCCTAGCAGGTCAGGGAAGCGCTACATCCTCACGGTGGTGGATTTTGCCACCCGGTACCCTGAGGCGGTAGCGCTTAGCACCATAGATGCCAAGACAGTGGCAGCAGCTTTGCTGAACATTTTTTCTAGGGTAGGTTTCCCTAGTGAGATCTTAACCGATCAGGGGTTGCAGTTCATGAGTGAACTGTTACATTGTCTCTGGGATGCATGCGGTGTACAGCACCGGCGCACTACCCCTTACCATCCCCAGACAAATGGATTATGGGGCCTATGCAGAAAGGGCCGAAAAACGGCATTCGCCAGGGTTTCAATTCGCCAGGTTTTTGGCGTGTTAACCTCGCTGTATGAAGGGAGGGCCGAATCCCTGGCGAATGAATGTGCCACCACCATTTGAAATAATGGCGAGTAACCGATGGCGAGATGGCTGCCTGGC
Source organism: Ascaphus truei (assembly GCA_036426205.1). NCBI lineage: Eukaryota > Metazoa > Chordata > Amphibia > Anura > Ascaphidae > Ascaphus > Ascaphus truei. The sequence goes on from WSYH01001549.1 coordinate 8,634, forward strand.
GAGAAGCTGCCGAGAAGCCGTCCCCTGGCGATTTGTGTTTGCAGCAGTGAGAGATCCACTGCTCTCTCGGCGCAAACATCAGCACATTAAAAATTATTTCAAATACATTTTTACTGATAGTGTAGATGTGCAGAGGGTCTCCGGAGCTGAACCGCATTGGTTTCAGTTCCGGGGACCCCCTGTTTCCCGAGATACAGGCCCCTTTATGAGGTGCCGGTGTCCCTCTGCATTTCAATGTCCCGATCACGTGACCGCGGAATGTAAAGAAAGCAGAGGGATACCGGCACCCCCTAAAGGGGACTGTATCTCGGGAAGCAGGGGGTCCCCGGACCTAAAACCAAAGCGGTTCAGCTCCAGAGACCCTCTGCACATCTACAGTATAAATAAAACACACATATCAATACACAATCATTCCTTACCTTAGCGGCTATCGGTAACGAAGCAACATTAATGTATTTTTAATAATAGTGTACTGTGATCAGGGGGTCTCTGAGCAACAAATCAATGCGGTTCAGCTCAGGGGGCCCCCTGCTCTCGCACAATATTATTAAAATACAGAAATGCTGCTTCATTACCATAGCGTATAGTCGCTTAGGCAATGAAGGGTTAAGGAAGAATAGCATGTTTATTGGGGACATTTGCCCCCAATAAACATTGCAATAACCAACATACACCCTCTGTGTATTTAAAATACATTAACAAGAATAAATACATTAAATACATATAGCACTTACCCATTACCGGTTGCCACGATGAAGGCCATCCTCATCTTCATCCTGCCCATGCCCCCTCCGCTGCTGCAAAACAGACACAACAATGAAAACATCCAATGTAATGTCCCCTAACCCCTTAATCACCATAGCGGTTATTAACCGCTACAGTCATTAGGGGGTTAACCCACCTCACCCACCACTCGGAACGCCTACATATCCTCCCACAGTTACCCCCCATCCCGTGAGGCCTAAACACCCTCACCCACTACCCACAAGGGAGGCCTACCCACATACCGTTGGGGAAATCCCCCCTCCTACCCCCAGTACCCACAATAAAAACAATACAGTGACCCACAATAAACATCATTATATTTAATAAATACATTACCCACCCCCTGTGCCCCCCCATAAATACAAGATTTATCCTTTTACAAACAGGGTTCATAACACAGCCCCACGCGAGTCCCCGTGGGCTGGCAGGGCACCTGACAGACCTACAGGGTACCAGCAGCCCTTTTCAAACAGGTTCTGGAGGCCTGTTGGTGGGTCCCGCCAGCACCATGGCCCCCAGGTGGTCTCCTTGGGCTACCGTGGGCCACAATTGGGTCCCCACGGTAGGCCCAAGGATGTCTGGGAGCCCCGGGTCAGACCCACAGGTGTCTGCGGGGCCTCGGGTGGTTTCCACGGGGGTCTGGGGAACTCACGAGTGCTTCATCCCCGCACCTATGGGTCGGCGGTGCCCCCACAGATGTGAGGCCACCGCTTCAATCCCGCATGTGTCACCCATGGAACCACCAGCCTGATACCCGTGAGATACCCGAGGAGACCCGCAGGTGGTCTCCAGAGGTCTCACGCGGAACCACGGAACAAACCCTGAATGTAAAAAAAATAAACCTGGCCTATACATTCAATACATACACCCTCCCCCCCAACACCTACAGTACAATAATGTGCAAAATAACTATTATCCAGATAGGGATAATAGATTATTTGCCCATTATTAAAAACATTAACTAGCATATTCAAATAAATTAAGTACTACTGGCCTTATCAATAAGAAGTCTCAGTCACCAGCAACATCCTTGTCTTGCCCACAAAAAACATAGCCAAAACAAAAGCCAATACATTGCAATTACATTCAGATATCAATTAACCCCTTAAATACCATATCGGATAATAACCGCAAAGGTAATTAAGGGGTTAAGCCACACTGGCCCAATACCCACTCTTCACCCATGAATTTGTACATTGGCTTCATCATGCAAATATATATAAGGAGGGGGGTGACAGTGGACAGGAGGGGGTGACAGTGGACAGGAGGGGGGGTGACAGTGGACAGGAGGGGGGGAGAGTGAACAGGAGGGGGGGTGAGAGTGGACAGGAGGGGGGGGGCAGTGGACAGGAGGGGTGTTGGTTTGCTTTAAATTGATGGGTCCCTCCTCTCCACTCCCCCTGTATCTTTCTCCGCTCGTGACCCCCCTGCCCTTCCCCCATGTGTAGCTCCGGTCCCCACTCTACAGTCTCTGAAACACAGTGTAACACACACACACACGCACACAGACACACACAGTGTCACACACACACACACACTGTCACGCTGTGACACACACACACAAACACACACTCACCTCTCCTTCTGGCCGCTGCCATGTTAGTTAGTCCGCAAGGGAGGAAGGGGTCCTTCAGTCCGCCGCCATCTTAAGTGCCGCGTGGCAGCGGTAGGCTGCCCTGGCCAATGCCTGTCCCCGCGCCGGGGAGGTGAGGGGAGCGGGAGGTGAGTGGAGGGAGCGGAGGTGAGTGGAGGCAGCGGCAGGCTGCCCTGCCCACTGCCTGTCCCTGCGCCGGGGAGGTGAGTGGAGCGTGAGGTGAGTGGAGGCAGCGGCAGGCTGCCCTGCTCACTGCCTGTCCCTGCGCCGGGGAGGTGAGTGGAGCGGGAGGTGAGTGGAGGCAGCGGCAGGCTGCCCTGCCCACTGCCTGTCCCCGCGCCGGGGAGGGAGGTGAGTGGAGAGGGAGGTGAGTGGAGCGGGAGGTGGAGGGAGGTGAGTGGAGAGGGAGGTGAGTGTGATGGGGGGGGGAGAGGACAGAGAGAGGTGTGTGTGTGTGTGTGTGTGTGTGTGTGTGTGTGTGTGTGTGTGTGTGTGTCCCTGTGTGTCCTTTGGCCCGTCACTCCGCCTCAGGCCAATGAGAGGTGTGCGGGGGCGGGCGGGCCAAGGGACCAATGAGATTGCCACTAGGGACGCAGACATACAGTGCTTTCAGAAATATATAGTAGATATATATATATACACACACACATGATGAAACAATATACAAATAAATGTAGAAGGGTTATCAAAAACATGCTGTACTCAAAGTAACAGTTCTCCATAAATACACACTACAATACAATTAATTTCCTTTCATAATCCTAACTGATATTACAATCAAAAAGATCAAATGCCAATCAAAATCCTCAAATTACAATCAACACAATGCATTTACATTGTATATATGATGCATACAATCTAAGCACCATATACATTCTGCAAATGAATGTTAACAATAACATTGCAAGCAAAATACAGATAACTCCAAACAAATATACTATTGTAACCAATCCGGTAAACATAAATCAATTACCATTCCTTAATGACATCCCTAAACAATTTACATTCCATCCCTAAACAATTTACATCCCTAACAATTAAACAATTAACTAATTCAAACCTGCAATTGAACAATGTAGCCTGTGAAAATATATAAGTACCAACAAGCATATAAAATTGACAACCAAGGCTAACCCTGATCTCTAATACAACATACAATAGCAACGATTACATCTATCTAATTTTAAAATACTTTAAACGCACATTTAAGCATACATGCATAGTCAAATTAATTAAAAACACATCAAATCAAGCTTCTAAAACACTATATATATATATATATATATTTGCATGATGAATTTGCATGAATGAACCTGCATCGCCACAGCATCACACGCGGTACAAGAGACAGTCCTGTTGGCGAACATTTCTCTGACTCTGGCCATAAGATGAACGATCTGAGGGTTGCCATACTCAAAGCTAATCTTAAAATCCCGAAAGAGAGACGGTTGCATGAATACAAATTTATGCAACTGTTCGGGACACTTAGCAGTGGCCTAAACAGAGATTGAAATTTTATGAGTCATTACTGACAGTAGTGAACTCTCGTCCCATAAGCGCTAAAGGCCATGTCTGTACATACTGTGCTATATGTATGCACACACAGCTGTCTCTCACACATACTAATACTCCTTGTTTTTCCATCCCTATACACCAATAGGGACCACTAAGTATCCACACACACTTTTAGTTGTGCTACTAACTCTCACATTTCCCCACCCACCCACACCATTTATATCCAGTCCCACTCCACACACACCTTGTGTAAAGCACTGTATATACTGTGGGCTCTCCATTCATTTTTATTCACACTGATACACATACACACTCTTTCTTCACTTGCTTTCACAGTAACCTTTTGACACCTCTAGCCATAAAACACATCCACACCGGGGGAAGGAACAGCACAGATAACATTCCAAGAGACACTGTTTTTAAGTTTACCTTTTGCTTCATTCATTGTAACATCGCCGGAAGAAGAGATCAGTGTATCTCGAAAGCTCGCACAAATAAAAGCATTTCGTTAGCCACAGAACGGTATCATCTATTTATTTTTTTATTTTTTTGATTATTGAAGTTTCGTGTTTACAACGCGTTGGACTGAGGGCGCATTCATTTATTTCCTATACTGGATGTTTTAATACCAAGTCTACATTGTCTAATTGTTCGTGACCCCAAGCGGGCACTATTCGGGATATTCTCGGGACTTCCAGCTTCCTCAAGCAGTGACTCACTCGCGCACGACGCCGACGCCGCCCGATGACGTCACGGATGTGCGTCTAGCGTTCCCCGAGTGAGCGGCTGACGGTGAGGCTCCCCGCTGCGTCATACAGAGCCGAATTATCTTTCGCCCAGTGCAGCGTCCACAGCTGGCGATTAGAGGGCCTGATACAGGTGACGGGACTTCCCATTGTGGCACTTGGAATCGGAGTGTTCCCTTCATCTGGAGTGGCAGTTCCTCTGCGGTGACGACTGCCGAGTCTGTATCTTGCAGCTGTTCTACGAGATCTGTGGGAAGCCAGCTGACCTAGAAGTCCTTCATCCCGAGCACAGATTCGTAACATGTCCATAACATGTTCTGCTTAATCTAACTTTATTGATGTACGTGTGATACTTACCAGTTTACCAATACAATTTTGTCTAAAATATTGCACAATGAGGTTTTTTGCGCTGTCTCTTTCTTTGTTTTTGCACTAGTTTGGTTGTGGAGCGGTACCACGAGCGCAGCAGCATAAACCTCCCTTATTGTAAACAGGTTATCTTATTTTTATTCCCATAGGGATAGCAATCAATGTGGAATATATATATATATATGTATATGTATCCTTCACTAGCTGTATGCTCTTTACATGGAGAAGCGCAGTGATTATATTTGTTTTACATTATTTGTTGGGCCGATTTTAATCTTTTGCAGCACGCTCCTAGAGGGCAACACTACTATGGTGTAATTGAATATATTTAGCCAATCACCTGCAACTGCTTATTGCGCAGTTTGTGGCAGGCCAGCCCCTCCTCTTCTAGGTATATAATCTCCTAGCAAGGTCCCCTTATTCCACTTCACTTACATGTGAGTATCTGTACTGGTATATACCAGTTTTTAATTGCACTAGGTTATACAAGCATATGCTTTGATATTTTAACCCCTTCTGGGCTTATTTCACATAACACTAGTATGCATTTAGCGTAGGGACCTGCTAAAGAGACTTACCTTGACGTGGTTAGCAGGCTTGGCATTATTTGATCAAAGGATGTATACCAAAAGTCTCCTTTTTTCTTATAGATATTTACACCATACATATATATATATATTCCCCATTGATTGCTATCCCTATGGGAGAAGCGGGAGAGGGCGACAGGGAAAGGGAGAGGGCGACAGGGAAAGGGAGAGGGCTACACAGGGAGAGGGAGAGGGCGACACAGGGAGAGGGAGACATAGGGAGAGGGTGACACAGGGAGAGGGTGACAGGTAGAGAGTGACACAGGGAGAGGGTGAGAGGGTGACACACTCACAGACACACACACTCACAGACACAAACACACTCACTCACAGACACACACACACAGACACACACTCAGAGACACACACTCAGAGACACACACTCACAGACACACTCACTCAGAGACACACTCACTCAGAGACACACTCAGAGACACACTCACTCTCAGACACACAATCAGAGACACACTCACTCTCAGACACACACTCAGAGGCACACTCAGAGGCACACTCAGACACACACTCACTCACAGACACACTCAGACACACACTCAGAGACACACTCACTCACAGACACATACACACTCACACACACTCACAGACACACAGACACACTCACACACAGACACCCCCACTCACAGACACACTCACTCAGACACAGACAGACACAGACACTCACAGACACAGACACTCACAGACACACACACACACACACACAGTCACTCAGTCTGTCACTCACACACTCACTGGGTGGCACGTGGCAGCAGAGGGGCCTCCACACGGCAGGGGGGGTCATACAGGCACACTCAGACACACACTCACTCACAGACACACTCAGACACACACTCAGACACACACTCACTCACAGACACACTCACTCACAGACACATACACACTCACAGACACACACACTCACAGACACACAGACACACTCACATACAGACACACACACTCACAGACACACACACTCAGACACAGACAGACACAGACACTCACAGACACAGACACTCACAGACACAGACACTCACAGACACACACACACACACACAGTCACTCAGTCTGTCACTCACACACTCACTGGGTGGCACGTGGCAGCAGAGGGGCCTCCACACGGCAGGGGGGGTCATACATCGCAGCGGGGGCCTCCGCAAGGCAGCAGGGCCCTCCGCACGGCAGGAGGGCCTCTGCAAGGCATGGGGGGTCACACATCGCAGCGGGGGCCTCCGCAAGGCAGCAGGGCCCACCGCACGGCAGGAGGGCCTCTGCAAGGGGCCGCCCCCCGAAAGGGGCCGCCCCCCCAAAGCAGACGCCGTGGACGCCGCAGCACGCGCCCCCCCCGAAGCGGCCGACGTCGCAGCACGCCCCCCGAAGCGGCCCACTCCCCCCACGCCGCAGCACGTTCCCCCCACCGAAGCGAAGCGGACCCCCTTCAGAGGCGGACACCCCCGGGCAGCAAGCAGGGATCGGGGGTAGGGGGGGAGGATATCAGGGGGAAGAGATCAGGAGGGGGAGGAGATCAGGGGTGGGGCTCTTCCCCGCATTAACCCAATCAGGGAGGGGGATTATTTATTTAATTATTTATTTATTTTTAAAAAATTGGCGCGAGCAGGGAAATTCATAGAGCCACAGCACGGCTCGCCAGCTGCCTAAATCCACTCGCCACGGGCGTGTGGTTATCATTAATTGTCGAACACTGTATATAGGTATATTATGATCAGCAAAGATTGCTATGATAGTATCCACTATTAATGGTGGCCTCAAATAGAGAAAAATCTTCACATAGTGGAAATAGGGAGGTGAAATCAAGTGAACTACTGTCAATACACGGACCAGTGTGAGTAAAAACCCATAGGGGTTTAACTCTGTAGAGGGGTTTCTTCTAAAACCGTTCGCCTCTTGTCTGGCAGCTGCCAAAAACACAGATCCTCAGGACATCATGTTACCCCAAAAAATGATGAGAGATCCAGGGGCGGCCCTACAGGTAGACTTGACAAATTTGTATGCATCAAAGATCTTAATTTATTTGCACGGAAGTTATGCTTTCACAAGTTTTTCGCACGTCGTCAACAGTTAGCTACCATTAATACCCCATTGGAAGATTTTGATAATAGAGATCATGCCCTACTACAACTACTGGAAGATCTTATTGAAACAAATGAACATCCATTGGGTCAAGGGCCCTTTACTGACCTTAAACCAAAATCAAGCTTTACACCTCCCATTGCATCTTGTTCCAATGTTGATGTTTTTACTAAATTAGTAACTCAAGAGATTATGTCAATTAAGGATAGTAATAGAGGCCATAACCTTACATTAAGCGAACACACTGCTTTGATGGATCTGGCAAATGACAGCTCTATTGTTATCAAGCCCTCTGATAAGGGGGGCAATGTGGTCCTTCTGAATAAAGAGGCTTATGTAAAGGAGGGGCTGAGACTCCTTTCAGATTCGAATTGTTATCAGGTTTTGGCCACTTACCCTACCAAACAGTTTTCAGAAGCAGTCTCACAAGTAATGAAAGAGGGCTTGGACAATAAAGTTATATCTAAGAATGAATTTAACTTCATGCAAATAAAGAATCCCACGGTAGCTACATTTTATTACCTACCAAAAATGCATAAAAATAAGGATCCCCCACCGGGGCGACCCATTGTATCTGGAGTGGGTAATCTAACATCAAACATAAGCACTTACTTAGACGAGTTCCTGAGACCCTTTGGGGGATCCCTTCCGTCTCATCTTAAAGACACCACTGATGTTTTGATGAGATTGGAGGACATTCAGGTATGTATTGTTGGTGGGTATTGATGTAGAAAGCCTGTATACTAGTATCTTGCATGAAGTTGGATTACAGGCCGTCTCACATTTTCTTAGGGCACGAGATACACATTCGAGCCAGCACAATGCATTTGTTATGAAACTACTTCAATTTACCCTCAAGAATATTTTTTTTCTATTTAATGAGAAAATTTACCATCAGGTACAGGATACCGCCATGGGCACCGCCTGTGCTCCCACCTACGCAAACTTATATTTGGGATGGTGGGAGGAGACAGTGGTGTTCATGGATGAGTATGCTGAGTTTACGGCACATGTGCTGATTTGGATAAGGTATATAGATGATATACTACTTCTGTGGGATGGCACGGAAGATCTACTGACATGGTTCATTAACATACTAAATACCAATGATATTAACTTGAAACTCACTTATCAGTCAAGTGCCCACAGTATTAACTTCCTTGATATTACCATTACCAAAAATAGGGAGGGCAATCTTGAAAGTACCATCTTCCGGAAACCTACGTCTACTAACAGTCTTCTTTTGGCTACTAGCCATCACCCCCCCCCTATATGGTCAACAGTATTCCTACCGGCCAATTTTTATGTTTAAGACGTAATTGTTCCATTACTACTGAATTCCATCTACAGGCAGTGGGCATGAAGGAACGCTTTATAGAGAGAGGGTACAGCAATAAAGTGTTAAAACGGGCATACCGCAGGGCCTTGTTAACACCTAGACATACACTTCTTGGGCAACATCGGGCTCCTGAACCATTGGGGGATACTGTCATTAGATTTATCAGTACCTATAATGACAAGTGGGGACTGATACGACAGAGCCTGTCAAGACACTGGCACATTTTGACAGAAGACAAAGACCTACAGAAGGTCTTAAAGTCAACCCCCAATATGGTATGTAGGCGGACCAGGAATATCCGTGATATCCTGGTACATAGCCATTTTAAGAACACACGTACCAGGACCTGGTTAGGACCCAAACCGAAGGGATTCTATCCCTGTGGTCATTGTAAGGCATGCCCTTCTATGAATAAAGCTCAATACTTTTCAGATTCCAAAAATTCCCACACATTTCCCATTAAGACATTCATCAACTGTCTCACGAGTGGGGTTATTCATTTGATCACATGTGTGTGTAAGAAACAGTATGTTGGTGAGACACACAGGCCCCTCAAAGTTGGAGTCTTGGAACACCTTGGCTCGGTACACAATAGACGGGATACACCGGTAGCGCGTCATGTATATGATGTACATGGGAGCGAGACAGGGGTCCTATCATTTATGGGACTCGAACATGTACCTTGGGGTCCCCGTAAGGGAGACTGGGATCGCAAACTTTTGCAGCATGAATGTAGGTGGATACACACACTGAGCACAAAAGCACCATCAGATTTGAATGAGGGCTTCTCTACTAGGATGTATTATGTCCATCTCTATCTATTATTATGTTGTTATTTGGGGTAGAGGGAATTGGGTATACAGTTTAATTTAAAACTTAGAGATCCGTTGGTCAGTACAGTCCTACGATACTGATTTTCAACTTCCACCTACATTCCTTCCATCCATCTGACTATCAAGTATGACAGTCACTATTCAAACCCTGACTAATTTAACCATTGGGACTAAGGATATATAGCTGTACAGTTTAATACTAGAGACCCGCAGCCCAGAAGGGGTTTTTTAACCCCTTCTGGGCTTATTTCACATAACACTAGTATGCATTTAGCGTAGGGACCTGCTAAAGAGACTTACCTTGACGTGGTTAGCAGGCTTGGCATTATTTGATCAAAGGATGTATACCAAAAGTCTCCTTTTTTCTTATAGGTATTTACACCATACATATATATATATATATTCCCCATTGATTGCTATCCCTATGGGAGAAGCGCAGGGATTCACTTTCTGTTTTGCACATTTGTATGGCCATTTCCTTCACTAGCTGCATGCTCTTTACATGGAGAAGCGCAGTGATTATATTTGTTTTACCACTATATACTGCCTGCACATACAGCGTGTATGTTGTAACACACCACACTCCTTACCATACCTACCTCTGCTGCGGCTGCAGCTAATGATATGTTACATGTGTATTCAGTTTGTGGTATATATACCTTAGCAGGGCTATATTAGTATTTACTATACCGCACCACTATACCTTACCATCATTGTATATGGATTGATTGGTAGTGAGGCTAAGATAATCACAATATAGCTATTAAGCTGATTGATTTCACTACCAGCTTCCCACCTCACCCCCCCCCCCCCCTCAGGGGATCATTTTTATTCCTCTTTTAATCCACATGTACATACCTACACTTGTTTTGGCGTGACTATTTGTCAACATTAAAGTTTTGTTATTTTCTGTTTTTATACAGACCGTCTGTCTATTACTGTTGTTATACCCTCATTGAGGTAGTGGGATTTGGGTTAAATCAGTGGATATTTATCCTTGTTAATTGTACTTTTGCACCATGAGTGCGTGCCAACAGGTATCTGGGTGACTCTGTCACCATTTGTGTTTTTGCTAGCTGATTGGAAAGGGGCGGTTTAAAAGGGACAGCAGATTTCTTCCAGGTTGTCATTTTGCTCTCAACCTGTGAGGAAAGAGGTTGCAGAGAGCCTGGCTGAGGGGAAGCCTGAAATCCCTGTTGTGTACCTGGAACTGAGGAATATTGTTTTTGTTGCAGACTGATGCCATGTACTTTCATTGCTTTATTCTCTGTGCAACTACAACCTGCGTCCTTGGTAAGGGAAATAAAGCACTTTTCATTGCAAGAAAGTGGTGTGTAAGCTCTTTTCTGACCATATCGACAAGGCCAGGCCATCAAAACGGATATTGAATTTATTATCAATATTATTTGTAATTGATAATTTATTAGAATTGTATTTCAGATGGTCTTTTCTATCAATATTGCAGATTTTCAAATAAGCTTGTTCCAATGTGACTTTTTTATAGTTTTTTTAATTCAAATTTAGACAACATAGTTTTTGCTTGTTGTTCATAAATGGTGTTACTAGAGCAGTTTCTTTTACTCTTCTTAGCTCTCCTTGTGGAATGTTTTCACAGGGTTTATGGTGATTACTATCTGCCTCAATGTAATTAAGGCAACTCACAGGTTTGTGAAATGTTTTAGTACAAATTTGACCTTCATCAATATAAATTAATAGGTCAAGAAACTCCAGATCAGTAGTGCTATAATTATAAGTGCATTTAAGATTATAATTATTTTGATTAAAATAATCAAAAAATAATAATAAAGTCTCGTGATCAACATCCCAAATGAAAAAAAATGTCATCCCCATACCTGGTCCAGAGCACCAGGTTTGCACCAAATTCATGCTGAGATCAGATGTTTTGGTCTTCCCACATCCCCATGAGGAGACTAGCATAACTCGGCACAAACCTGGGTCCCATCGCCGTGGCTTTAATTTGTAAAAAACTTTTTAATTGAAACAAAAAAAATTATGTGTTAAAGTGAATTTTATTAATGTAATAATATAATCAATATGTGTTGTAGTAAAAGTGCCTTCTAATTCTAAAAAATAACATGCAGTTGTGCAATGTGATCATGCTCAATTACAGTGTAAAGTGAGGTAACATCACACGTGACTAAATAATAGTGATTAGTCCAAACTATATCATTCAATACATTTAAAATATTTGTGGTGTCTTGTAAATTAGACCTGAGTTTCTTGACCAATTTTTGCAAGAAAAAATAAATAAAAGCAGAAAGATTAGATGTGATACAATGAACACTAGAAACTATAGGTCTACCAGGGGGATGTATAGGGTCTTTATGTAATTTAGGTAAATAATAAAAAATTGGCAATGTTGGTTTTTTGATTAAAATGAATTCAAATTCTTCTTTACACAGAAAATGTTTTTTTAAACCTATTGTTAAAATGTTTTCCAATTCATACAGGTAATCTTCTGTAGGATTTTGTAATAATCTAATATAAGTTTCTGTATCATTCAGCAGTCCAGGGGACTCGGCGATATAGTTCTCCTTATCCAGGATCACCACGCCTCCTACCTTATGCGCTGATTTGATAACTATAGAATTATAGTTTTTCAATTCATTAATTGCATCATATTGCTTTTTATTTAAGTTTTGCTTAATATTTTTATTTTGTTTTTATAATTTGTCCAAATCATCTTGTACAAGTTTCTCGATTAGAATAAGGGAACCACACTTCAAAGAACTTGGATAAAACTGTGATTTCTTTCTAAACGGAGTGTGATTGGTGTCACTAGTTTTAGTAGGGGGTGTGGAATTAACGTCCACAATATTATGTAATTTAAAAAGGATACACTACTTGGTTACAGAAACAAAAAGAAAAACAGCGCAAAAAACCCTCATAGTGTAGAGTATTGCACGTATATCAAAAATGAAAATTAACAGCAGGACATGTTAGGGACATGTTACCACTCGACGAACTGCAACACTGGAACACGCCGTGACAGCTTAGGTCTCTCTCCTCCAGTAGTAAGGGCCAGATGAGTGCTTTCTCCACTCCGGTTTGGAGTTCTCACTGCGTAGTGAGGATATGGCCGCCGCTGCTGTAGAGAGGAGGATTCCTCTTGCCGGTTCCGGGTTAATGCACGTGTGCCTGTGACGTCATCAGTTTGCGTCGTCCAGAAGTTCGTGTCGCATCGCGTCTTTAGGCAAAGCAGCCAAGTAAATTGTCCCGAACAATGTCAATGCTGGTATACAGATTATAACCTCAATAGGTAATAGGTTCATGCTCTTTACATGGAGAAGCGCAGTGATTATATTTGTTTTACATTTCCTTATACAGACTGATGCCTCAGACTATGGCATTGGGGCTGTTTTGAGCCAGGTGGGGGACGACAGTAGAGAGCACCCTGTGGTGTACCTCCGCCAAAAACTACTCCCCAGAGAGGTGGCCTATGCCACCATTGAGAAAGAGATCTTGGCCATTGTGTGGGTACTCAAACAACTCCAGCCCTATGTGTATGGAAGGGCTTTCATGGTCCTCACAGACCACAACCCCCTGAGTTGGCTGCAGAGGGCATCAGGGGAGAATAGGTATTTACACCATACATACACTGGCGACACGTTATGTTTCATTATAATCCTGTATTTTAAAAATGTTTTAAAGTGCATTTCTGTATCTCCAGTTCTGTAGGTCGCAGAGAGTTGAAATTTGGCCAATATGTAGAGTCACTGTAGGCATTAAAAACTGGCAAATTTCGACCCACTGGACCCACCAGAATGGAACTTATTAATATGTGAAGATATTAAATTGTATATGGTATTTTGGATCTGCTCTGAAAATGCAGACTCCATCTGCTATGCTAATAGGTCAGGAAGGGCAGCCGGATGACTTAGCATAAGCCCTGTGATCAAAAGTTAACTGCCCTGATTGTTTACACTAGGAAGCAAGTACTGATCAAAAGACTCTGCCACTCTAATTCCTTGAAAAAGAATGCTGTGACGTTCGAAACGCGTTGGATGGGTCTTTGTCACATTAATGTGCCCTTTTAATTTATTTTTGATTTTGGGTCCTTCCTGCTCCGTTTTTCTTGTGTGCTTTGTCCTCTATTTACTCCTGTTCTGTTATACTTTGGAAGCTGCACAGCTTGCCTACAACTCCAAGGATCTGTGAGTATTATTTATGTTCAGGGTAACCTGCCAATGAGACTGATGGTGGGTGGGCATGTACCATCTACCACCTGTCTTCAGGAGGATAGTACCCATACTATTGGATATTAAGTACTAATATCATTACTCATTACTTAGACTTTGGACTAGTGGTTTGGCTTACCTTATTCTAATATACCTGCATTGGAGCGATTTAGCCTATTTTTCTATCACTCTAATTGTTTACCTGAGGGCGGAAATCAAACTGGAGTGGTTTGTAAGTGTTATATCTACACCTACAAACAATGAAGATCCTGCCAGATACTTCATCTGGTAGACTGGTCGTCGCCCCTGATTTAATTATGGGGCTACAGAAATAAGAACCTCAGAGTCCCAGTACGCATGGGCTAACTAACTGGAGGGCATGGGTTAAACTGTGTTTCCACGTTAGGGATTGGATACAGATAATTGTCCACCAATAGTCTGTATTCAATGTTAAGAATAGGGTTACAAAGGTATATAAACTGTGTCAACCCTACAGTTTTTGTTGTTCTTCTGATTTCACCTTGAATGTCACCGGATTGGTGGAGAATTGCTAGCTGATACTTCTCCATTCCCCAACCCTAAGTAAGTGTTACCTTCTTTCCTGTTAATTGTACTATGTTGCTGTGTTCACCTTTTTAAGGAATAAATATATTTTATTATATCTAAGCCTCGTTCAGTTCAACCCAGATATTTGGTGTTTGTTATATCTTGTCATAAGTTACCGTGACAGCCCTTAGTCTGAAATGTCCTGGAACTCAAATCGGCATGAAATTCCAGATGCCACCGCTCCCTTCTCTCTGGAGAACTTGATTTTGCTTGACCGGGACTTAGCCTTAAACGTCCTGGAACTAAAATCGTCTTGAAATCACAGCTGTGAAGAGAGGGTGGGAGAGAGGGGTGTGGGAAGAGAAGGGGAGAGGGCGAAAGTGAGGAAAATAATGTTTGAGAAGGGAAGAGGGTTAGAGGGAGAGATCGTAGGAGGAGAGGGGGAAAGATTGAGAGAGAGGGTAAATTGGAAAGAGGTGGGATAGGGAGGGAGAAAGCGGAGAAGGGGGAGGGGGAGACATGTGTTGGGGAGGGATATAGGGGTAGGGAGGGTGAAATAGATTGAGAGGGAGATGGAAGAGGGAGAGAGAGATTGGGGAGGCAGAAAGAGGGGATAGAGAGAGGGGAGTGGGAGATGGGTGGGAGAGAGTAAAAGCGGTAGGGGTGGGGCTAAGAGAGATGAGTTGGAGGGAAGGAGGAGAGGGGGAGGGGGAGAGAGGAGTTGGGGAGGGGGATAAAGGGGTGAGGGATTGGAAAGGCGACGGGTAGGAGACAGGGGGGTTGGAAAGGGGGATAGAGGGGGAGGGGATGGAAGGGATAAGGGGGATATAAGGGGAAAGAGAGAGGGGGATATGGGTAGGAGAGGGGGAAGGGAGAGAGCATAAGAGAAAAAGAGAGGGGGAGAGAGGGGAGAGAGAGTTGAGAGTGGAGAAAAAGGAAGGGGAGAGAGGGGTTGAGTGAGAGAGACAGGAGGTTGAGGGGGAGAGAAAGGGGGAATGAGGGGGTGAGAAAGGGGGAATGAGGGGGTGTCACAGGAGACCAATGCTTTTAACACTTTTAAATACCGGATCCTTTGATTGAACAAAACGTGAGATAAAATAAATTGTGATTTATTTACATGAGGAACACACACAATTTGATTTACAAAATAACACGAATAAGCACTTACTAGGACGGGGCAAAACTAAATAAAATGTTTCCGAAACGAACTTCACCGAAATAAAGTCTTTAGGTACCAATTCACAGGAGCGGGGTTGGTGCGCAAATAGAGCCGTAAAATAGTTTTTGGCTAGTGGCACTGCCTGCAACCACTCTTACTCCTCCAAAGGTAATCTATTCGTTCTGCCCTTGCAGGATTCGTTTGCAAATCCTTAGTTCTAATGAACTCTAGAAGTTCATTCTTGAAGTACAAATCTTAGTTACGATGGAATAGTCTATGTACCGCATGATGTATCTTAGATCTACCATCCCCACAACTGCACAGATTTTTAAAACTATTCAAGCCTATCTTTACTATGTGTAGCCAATCTCAGTGTGGAAACCAAACCTCCACCCTATGGCAGAGTTGCCCACAGTTCATGCAGCCGGGCAAGGGGCTTCATGGTATGCCAAGGGTCATGAGCTAACATCACACCTGAGAAGCTTAGCATACATACCCAAGCCCCCTTCTCTGGTGGCAGAATGTCTACCTCTGTCCCGGAAATCTGGACATCTGCTGGGCAAACTGTTTATAATAACTCCTCCGAAAGTAACACTGTGATCTGTCACTGCCTTTGTTAAGTCCGGACTTCTGCCGACAGCCCAGCGACGCATCAGCAGGGTGTCTCAGAAGTCCGCACTTAAGGTATGCATGATTCACTCCCCGGAATTGCCGGTCATATACTGTGCTTGTGAATCCCCAATGTATTCGCTGCCCCACCTGTCTGAATGTTAATTTCTTTACACTCATAATTTTAATGCACTAAAAAGAGAGGAACTTTCATTCATGACTTTGTATAAAACTTAATAATAGGGAAAACATTTAGTAACTGCTTTACTGTTGGGACTCCAGCAGCATGCACATCAAATTCCATAGCGCCCGCATACTCCTAACCTAAGTTAGTTCCCTGCTTCTGTGCTGTGTAAAAAAAAGTGGCTGGAGTTAAAACCCTTTTTCTATTTTTGTGGTTTGGCAGTGAAACATTGTTGCGATACTCGGAACTAATACATTACTGTGACCGCACTCATACAATGTAACTTAGTATAATACGTGTGGTTCCCTTATTCCTAGCAGGACACACACAAACAATTCTAACGCATTTACAGGCTTTCAGCCAGCAGTGGGCTACAGAGCTGACACTTCACATTTTACAATATGACTCAGGGGCACCTAGCCGGGCATAATACCTTTATTTACTGGCCTGGGTACCCCTTCACCGTCACAGTGGGGAGGGGCAAGATGGGGAGGGGGGAGGTGAGTGCAATGTTGATGTATTGTACTATAAAAAGATAAATACTATTAAATGTACTAACTAAACTCAATGCATACTGTACTGTAAGCTTTTGAGACCTTACAATTCTGAAACTTGCTTACAGTAGGTCATTAAGTTTGGCTTTAGACCTTTCTTAGATAACATTTACATAAGGTATTATAGCTCCTGATTTCATAAGTAACTCAGTTGAAAATGAATTTTAAAAAAAGTCAGGGTTGTTACAATTGATATCTTAATATGTATTGTATTGACCTACTGTTCAAAAGAAAAACAAATGCAACACACATTCATTCTAATACTTTATATACTGTATACTTTAAACCTTTTTAGATTTATGATTTAGATGGACAATGTTTTACATATCTTTCTTCTGCAAAAAAATAATAATGTGACATTTATTATGCATTGTGCATTGCTATTGCAATGTAGGATATATTCCCAGAAAATGTACATCCAAATATTCCCAAAATATGTAACACAAAAAAAAATACAATGGAGTGTGTTCTCTTTATATATTTTTGGTTCGTGAAATTAGATTAAAACTACACTTTCCAATAAAATATAGTTTTGCTACTTGGTTAAATAACTCCTTCACTTCCCGAATGTTCTACATTTATAATGCTGCAGTTGATTTCTGGACTATATCCATCATGTGCTTAATATTGTTTTATGTATGTTTGCCCAGAATTGCATCAAAGAGTTCTGTTCATTTGTGCTTGCTGCCAACCAGTAACCAGCTTGTGTATTGCTCATCACAGTAGGCAAATTGGTCATGGTGCCCAATGACCATACTAGCATCTGTTTACATTTGTTAGAAATGTTTATTATTGTGTTTGATTTATGACATTTACATTTCTCACTCCCACCTTTCAGAATATAAATTAAACATAACAAGCAGTATTCTTTCAAAATTATTCATATAAATATTATGTTTTGTAAGTTGTCCATGGGCTAGAATGTCCATTATATGTCTCTTCAGTTGTATACAACAAAAGACAGGGGAGCCCAGTGCTGCATCCAATTGACAAAACATATATGTAATAAGTATAAAGTTAAATTCTTCATTAATAATATTTTCTTGGTTATTTTCCTTTGGCCAAAGCATCATACGCCTGCATAACAACATCAAGGTATAACACACTTTGCAGGTCCTAACACTACATTGTGAACCGTCCTTTTACCTCTGTATGAGGGGGAAAAACTATACAGTAGTAGGTTCTGTCCACACAGCAAAATGAAAAAAACTCCCAAGTTAAAAAGGTGGGGAGTGGTGAGCTCTGGGAGGAGGGGCAACCTACCTCCAAACAACTGTTGCCAGTTAGAAATCAAATGATCACACACATTCCCAGCAAGCTCAAACCCCAACACCCAACACCCACCCCATTACATATATAAAAAAGATTTCCCAGAATCCCTTGCTGCAGTGGAAGTGCTGTGTGCTGGGCGATAATGGTGAAAGACAGGGTTGCAGACCTGTCTAAGACATGCAAATGAACATACAGTAATATTTACAGTTGCTATATGCTTTACTGTGGAGGGTTTTTGTCACTTATTTTTACCCACCATTACCTTAATAAGTGTGGTGAATACCTACTCTTAGTCTCAAACCAGCATAGCCAGCAACCAACCTCACACTGATGATACCCATCAAGGTTGAAACATGTCTGTGAGTGGGTTTTCTGGCTTAGCATCTCACCCCAGCCTATGCTTAAAAGCTGTGTTTAAAGCAGCATGCATTGGCTTAAGAGTTGCTCGTGTAATATGAGCTTGAGACAAATGGTGGCACTGTGTGCCTCATGATGGTAGTTCCCAGATCCTTGCTGCAGTGAAGGGCTGTGTGCTGGGCGATAATGGTGAAGACAGGGTTGCAGACCTGTCTAAAACATGCAAATGAACATACAGTAATATTTACAGTTGCTATAGCTTTACTGTGGAGGGTTTTTGTCATTGTTTACCCACCATACCTTAAAAAGTGCGTAGATATCTATATATATGTAATATATATATATATACAAATGTAAATACAACTGTATGCTCATCTGCATGTCTTAGGCAGGTCTGCAACCCCGCCTTTCCCCATTATCACCCAGCACACAGCACTTCCACTGCAGCAAGTGATTCTGGGAAATGACATGCAAATTAGCACACAGTGCCACCTTTTGCTTCAAAAACCATTTTTAACATGGTTCCCTATAGGCTTAAGCTTGCTGCATGGTCACAGCTTTGAGCACAGCCAGGGTTAAGGTGTACATGGTAATAATTACAAGAAATAATGCTTCAGTACTAATGTGGCGGTAGGGAGGGTTTGGCCCGGGATTAACGGGGTTACCCCCCAAGGGCTCCCCCTCTAACCTCGCCAGGGAGACAAGGGGTTAACTGGGCTGAGGCCCAGAACTGTGACTTAACCCTTGCTAAATAACATGAAAATGCTTATTCCCCTGTGTAAATGATGTTGTTGCTGGATCAGGGTCTGCATAAACCACCCACTGGGACTTAAGGGGTTAATGAGCTACAGTTTAAGAAAATTCCACTGTATTATGTCCTTTAAGGAAATCTGGACTTCAAAGGGTTAATTGAAGTTGAATGTGAAAAGAGAAGGTTTTAGAACCCCACATGATAGATGCAGATGGGGGAATGCAAGCGTTTGCCTAAATATTGGTTCTCTGTGTTTTAAAACTGCCCTGCAGTTGGTTTGTCCTGGGATTTAAACCCAGGTTGGTGACAAAAGGCAGTGCTGAATAAACAGTTACCTGAAAACTGGTATTTTGGTAACGGAGTAAGCCAGGACCCTGAGCCTTGGGGTACAGCCTCCGGGTCACCCCCCAAGTACACACATATTAAAAATATAACTTTGTCATAAGAGGGACATATATTTTGGATAAAGTGACTTTTTGCAGTTTTTGAAATACACAGGCAGAATGCTAATGGTGTGCTAATGTACAGGCAGAATGCCTGTCTTTGTAATGCGTAAGGAACCAAATGGTGCCTCATATGAGTATTCACGTGAGTCTATTCACTGGAAGTGTATATCAACAGAGAGGTGTGATACATTGCCCTGATCAATAGGCAACTGACCTAATTGGTTATGCGAAAAGCAAAAGCCCACTTCAAAAGGTTTTATTGATGGGGCCAGGTGGGGGGGGGCTACCCCCAACAGGATATCAAAAGTGAGTAACTTTATTAAATATAAGAATACTATGAGATGTCCTTGGCTGAAAAGGATAAGAATTACATATGTGTATCCGTTGGATGTAGCCCATCGTTTTGAGGCTAAACATTGTACATTTACCTGTTACGAAATGCCAGATATTAATATCTCTATTAATGTTCATATTACAATGTAATTTTTGGTCTTCCTGCGAGCGTCAGGTGTCACCGGCCGTATTAATATATCTCACCTGA
Source organism: Ascaphus truei (assembly GCA_036426205.1). Classification (NCBI taxonomy): domain Eukaryota; kingdom Metazoa; phylum Chordata; class Amphibia; order Anura; family Ascaphidae; genus Ascaphus; species Ascaphus truei. The sequence continues at coordinate 29,082 of WSYH01001549.1, forward strand.
CTGTGTGTATTACGGAACGGAAGTTATGCAATGATTTGCAGTAAATATGAAATTTTGGTTGAGTCTGAGGAACCCCTGTGGTGATGAGCAGGAAAGGCTAGAATTTACAAACCTGATCATCAAAGACTAAGTGGCTAATTGCTTATGCTTGGCCCAACGGACAAAAGGAATTAACCAGAGGAAGTGGAACTTTTCACACTGACCACCTAGCTTCAAAAGCTTCAAAGAGGATTTTACTAGACGGCACGGAGCCGTAAACTGGGGTACCAGGGTTAAAATGATATATAAGTCAAGCCACCCTTTACCCATGTGGTTCATGCTGTTCAGGTTCATGTTGTTCATGCTGTTCATTGTTCTTCATGCAAATGATCTTCATGCATGCATGTGACCTGCCTGTTTTGCTGTGATGTCAACTCAAATGGGAGAAGTGGCAGGCTGTGATTCTGCTGGCTTTCTTGCCATAATCTTTAAGTAAGTGTCTATATTTTGCCTGTTATTGTATAATCTGTTGTGTTCACCTTTATCAAGGAATAAATTCTATTTATCATATCTAAGTCTCGTCCCAGTTCAAACCCAGGTATATATATATTTATATATATAGTTTTTGGTGTAAATTACAGCCTGCCGCAAGCTACCGTGACAACTAATAATAATGCTAATACTAATAATAATAAAATATGTTTTTTTAGTTAGATATTTTGGCCAAAGCATCACAAGCCTGCACACCAAACGTCAAGGTAAACCATAATGTGAGGATTCAGGGGTCACGTCGGTCGCAGCGTGACCTCCCCTCACCTCTGTCCACTCCCGCGGCTGTGCGGCTCCCTCATCGCCCGGCCTCCCTGCTGAGGGGACTTCCCCGTCCTCCCCGTCGGGCTGCTGCTGCCCCGCGCAGGGCTGGTGCTCGGCTGCCTGCCGTTGCTTCTGCGCGCGCATCCTCTGCTGTTACGGAACACATTCCAGCACCAGATAATTTATTCACTGCTCTTGCAGTGAAGCCACACCTCCTTCCCACACCCTGGTTACTAGTTAACCCTAAACCTTATCACCTGGCAGCCTATTATGGAAACCAATCCTGGACTGCTCCTAGGGCTCCTCCAGGCCTGCCTCCATTAACCATTGGTCAGCCACAGTACTTAATGCCTGTTCTGCCTCTCTCACATCGCTCGACATAGTCTCTGCTACAGACGTCTATTCTGGCTCTCCCTTTGTCTTTGTGCATTCAGGTTACGACCCGGCTTGGTGGACAAACTTACCTGGCTCTGGATCCCGGCTCCCACTTGACCCTGCAGCTTCTTCCATCCCTCGACCTCAGCTTGGACCTCGACCTTCCGGATCTCTCTCTCCCCGACTTTTGGCTAACGGCAAACACTTCGCTTCTTCAGTACCGGTACCGCAAGTATTTGCTACACACTGTTCACACCTGGCCTGGCAACGACAAAACACCACACTCCCGGACACGCTCCTTCTGCTGCGGGTGCGTGCACATATACGTCCCCACCTCAGTATAAGGGAACAGTCTGGTCTGCGGGCAGCACCGGCGTAACATTATGTCGAGCCCACAAGACGCAGACCAGACTGACATGGCCTCCATGATGACGGCCATGTATCAACAAGTCCAGGCCCTAACTGACCAAATGGCTCTCCTCACTCAACAGGTACAGGATGTTTCTTTTCAGGCACCACCTGGGACCGCACCGCCACTGTCGCCAGAACCGGGTACTGCCGCAACTTCCGGCCTGAAGATCCCGGCACCTAAACGGTATGCAGGGGATCCACACGCCTCTCGCGGTTTTCTCAATCAGTGCGAGATCCAGTTTGAGATGGCTCCACAGCAGTACTCCACTGGTCGCAAGAAAGTGGCATATGTGTACAGCCTGCTTACAGGGAAAGCACTGGCATGGGCCTCCCCAATTTGGGAACTCCATCCCGATATCACCCGTGATTATGCAGCCTTTAGACGAGACTTTCGACAGGTCTTCGATACCCCCGCATGCCAAGAAACTGCCTCTGACTTTTTGCTTGAACTTTCCCAGGGACGTCGTTCCATGGCCCAGTACGCCTTGGAGTTCAGGACCATAGCAGTTGAGACACGATGGGGCCAGGAGGCTTTAGTCTCAGTATCCTGGCGAGGCTTAACGGATTCCGTCAAGGACGAGCTCGCCTCACAACCCAGGCCAGGGTTTCTGGAGGAACTCATCTCCCAGGCCAATCGAGTGGATCAGCGCCTTCAGGTACGTCGCCTCCAACGCCAGCTTCCCCGATTTACACCCTTCCGTGCTCCTTTCCCGAGATTCTCTCCAACCACAGGACCTGCCGTCACCCCACTACCTGCTTTGGAGGCTCCGGAGCCGATGCAACTTGGAGTCCAGTGTTCCCGGACACCAATACAGCAAGCTCGCCAAGTCGGTGGATTATTTAATTACTGCGGATCCTCCGAGCATCTGATCCGTGAATGTCCACTACGCCCGGGAAACGACCAAACCCAGCGAGTACGAAGGGGCTCTCCCTGGGTGCTAAATCTCGTTGTCCCCTTTCCAGGAAGGAACTTCCCAAAAAATTGACCATTCCTGTATCTCTCTCGGGTCCTACCTTCCGTACCTCCACTGCAGCATTTATCGATTCCGGCGCAGGAGGAAATTTCATGGACCAAGCCTTCTCTGAAAAGAACCAGATTCCACTCAACACCCGTAGCGGCCACTACGAGTATCTCGTGATGCCTTTCGGATTATGCAACGCTACGGCAGTTTTTCAGGACTTTATCAACGACGTCTTTCGGGATGTCCTTAATCAGTTTGTAATTGTTTATTTGGATGACATCCTTATCTTTTCCAAGAATCTACAGGACCATATCATCCATACCAAGTTTGTACTCTCCCGTCTCCGAGAGAACCGTTTGTTTGCCAAGATGGAGAAATATCTCTTTCACCAGTCTACCACCTCTTTTCTGGGATATATTATTTCCAACACGGGATTGGCCATGGATCCTGAGAAACTTAAAGCCGTAATTGATTGGCCGCAACCTAACTCCCTCAAGTCTATTCAGCGGTTCCTAGGCTTTTCCAATTATTACCGGAAGTTTATTCGTAACTTCTCCACAATCATCGCCCCGATCACAGCACTGACCAAAAAGGAGCTGATCCTTCGTCTTGGTCCCCTGAGGCAGTCATAGCATTTGAAACACTAAAACAAGCTTTTGTCTCAGCTCCCATTCTTCGACACCCGGACACCAATTTTTCTTTCACCCTAGAGGTAGACGCTTCAGACTGCGGGGTCGGCGCTGTTCTATCCCAAAAGTTATCTCCCAGGATAAATTTCACCCTTGCGGTTTTTTCTCGAAGAAGTTTTCCCCAGCTGAGAGCAACTATGATGTGGGCAATAGAGAACTTTTGGCCGTCAAGTTGGCACTTCAGGAATGGAGACATCTGTTGGAGGGGTCAAAAGAGCCGTTCACTATTCTCACGGACCACAAAAATCTTTTATACATCGAGAATGCCCGTCGCTTAGGCCCCCGCCAAGCCCGCTGGTCGTTATTTTTCTCCAGGTTTAATTTATTTTGTCTTACATTCCCGGCACTAAAAACGTCAAGGCGGATGCTCTCTCTAGACAATATTCTTCTGATGAGAGACCAGAGAAAACTTCAGCGTCTATCCTTCCCAAACAAAAAATCCTCGCGGTCGCTACATTCAAAAATCTTGAGAGGATCATCAAGTCTCAAAGCCACCTTCCTAGCGATCTTGAAATCCCGAAGGATACCTTATACGTGGAGGCCAAGTTTATTCCGGAGATTCTGGAATGGGGACATGCTTCCCGTTCGGCAGGACACCCAGGCTACAAGAAGACTTTGGATCTCATCCGTCATACCTTTTGGTGGCCCAATATGGCCAAATCCATTCTTGAGTTTACCCGGGCCTCTCCGCAACAAGATTCCTCGCCAGAGACCCCATGGTCTTCTTTTGCCCCTATCAATCCCGGAACGCCCCTGGTCCCACATATCCATGGATTTTATTGTCGAATTGCCTAGGTCGAATTGCATGAACACTATTCTAGTAGTCGTGGATCGGTTTTCCAAGATGGCACACTTTATTCCTCTCAAAGGATTACCCTCCTCACCCGCCCTAGCCGATATTTTCTCCAAAGAAATTTTCCGGATCCATGGCATACCCACGTCCATCGTATCGGATCGTGGCTCTCAATTTGTTTCCAGATTCTGGAGATCCTTCACAAGAAGACTGGGCATTGCTTCCTCCTTCTCTTCGGGTTATCACCCTCAGTCTAATGGACAGACCGAGAGGGTCAATCAATCTCTCGAGAAGTATTTAAGGTGCTTCGTCTCTGACTCCCAGGATGACTGGACGGAATTGCTTTCCTGGGCTGAGTATGCCTTTAATTCCACCAGGAATTAATCCACTGGGGAGACACATTTCTTCATTAATTACGGCTATCACCCGGCTTGCCTACCTATTTCCAAGATCTCCTCTGGAGTTCCAGCTATGGATGAACACATCTCCCTCCTACAGGACTCTTGGGCCAGAATTCAATCTGCACTTCAAAGGGCCTCTCTGTCTTCTAAAGTCCAGGCTGACCGCTGTCGCCAACCTGCACCCAACTACAAACCAGGGGACAAGGTTTGGTTGTCTACTAGAAATATCCGCCTCAAAACTCCTTCCCCCAAATTGGCTCCTAGGTTTCTGGGGCCATTTCCTATCATGGAGCAGATCAACCCGGTGGCTTTCCGTCTTCAACTACCCCCAAGCATGCGGATTCCTAAAGTTTTCCATACATCACTTCTCAAACCGTTCATCTCTAGCCCTCTGTTCCCGGACCACACTCTTAAACCAGATCCTCTGATCATACAGGGCAACGAAGAGTATGAGGTCCAGACCATACTAGATTCCCGTCTCTCCAGAGGGAAAGTCCATTTCTTGGTTCATTGGAAGGGTTTCGGACCCGAGGAGAGGTCTTGGGTTCCTCTTAGTGACATCCACGCACCAGGACTTCTTAAACGCTTCCGGAAAAAGTTTCCATCCAAGCCATGGAAGGATCGTCCTGAGGCCGACCTTGAAGGGGGGGGGGTACTGTGAGGATTCAGGGGTCACGTCGGTCGCAGCGTGACCTCCCCTCACCTCTGTCCACTCCCGCGGCTGTGCGGCTCCCTCCTCGCCCGGCCTCCCTGCTGAGGGGACTTCCCCGTCCTCCCCGTCGGGTTGCTGCTGCCCCGCGCAGGGCTGGTGCTCGGCTGCCTGCCGTTGCTTCTGCGCGCGCATCCTCTGCTGTTACGGAACACATTCCAGCACCAGCTAATTTATTCACTGCTCTTGCAGTGAAGCCACACCTCCCTCCCACATGCTGGTTACTAGTTAACCCTAAACCTTATCACCTGGCAGCCTATTATGGAAACCAATCCTGGACTGCTCCTAGGGCTCTTCCAGGCCTGCCTCCATTAACCATTGGTCAGCCACAGTACTTAATGCCTGTTCTGCCTCTCTCACATCGCTCGACATAGTCTCTGCTACAGACGTCTATTCTGGCTCTCCCTTTGTCTTTGTGCATTCAGTTTACGACACGACTTGGCGGATGAACTTACCTGGCTCTGGATCCCGGCTTCCTCTTGACCCTGCAGCTTCTTCCATCCCTCGACCTCAGCTTGGACCTCGACCTTCCGGATCTCTCTCTCCCCGACTTTTGGCTAACGGCAAACACTTCGCTTCTTCAGTACCGGTACCGGCAAATTTTGCTACACATGTTCACACCTGGCCTGGCAACGCCAAAACACCACACTCCGGACACGCTCCTTCTGCTGCGAGTGCGTGCACATATACGTCCCCACCTCAGTATAAGGGACGAGTCTGGTCTGCGGGCAGCACCGGCGTAACACATAATAAGTGCAAGTCCTATACTACACTGCATCTGTTCCCTCTGCCTCTGTATGAGGGGGAAGAACCATAATAGATTCCTTACCTGCAGGTACATGCTGGGTACATGCTTCAACAATTCAGTTACATTTCTGCAGACAGACTAATGGCCTATCAGATTAACAGCGGTCCTCCCTGCTCCGCGCGACCTTTTCCCACCTTGACAAAGCGCAGGTGCGCGAAACGACCGTCGGTGTTTGATGACGTCACTCTCGTGACGTCAGCAGTGAGCGCGGAGCAGGGAGGAGTGTCTGAGCAACAGAGGCCATGAGAATCAGGTCGTATACTGCTGAGCTGAATCCGCAACTGTGTTTGCGCGATCACGTTGCAAAGTTGTTCTGTTGACATCCTAACAGATGCATCTGTGATACACTGCAGCCTCATTTAGAAGCGTGTGCATCGGGAATGTGTGATTCTATGCGGGGGAACTTGCCATTTGGCATTCTAGTCAAGAGACAGTATACATCCCCCATGCTGGTAAACAGTAATGATGTGCCTCTGTATACTCGCATACCCTGTCAGATATACACTGTAGCCATTTGCATTATGCCACACATACTCCCTCAGGAAGGGACATCACGCGTTAAGCCCCTTGTATAACATTGTAGGTAGACGTGTTACAAGTCCCGTTTGTGCTTGTGTTTTTGTGTTACACACACTCCACATAGCGTGCTTGATTGGGTACATATTGCTAGTATCTATGTATAGGACTGACAGGATTAAGAGTAATTACAGCTGTTCACTGGGTATATACAGTGTGCCTTATAGATCAATACTGCTCATCCCATTCCCTGCACCCACTCCCTGTTTCTTTTAATATTTGTAAAGTCTTTGCATATATGTTTGAATAAAAGTGTTTTTATATTTAGTGAAATGGTGTATGGGTTTTTTTACCCAGGGATTGAATCTTTCCCAGCCATTTTTAATAGAGGGGAGTGCAAATAGGATTTCTTTTGGGTTACTCTTAACCCTCCCCTGTATTCACCCATGTACCTACTTCCCGTATGCACCCCTATCTATACGTATAGATTTTCTGTACATTTTAGGCGAGCGACAATACCCCTTATTTCAGTATGCTTAGAGGATGATGACGATGACGACGACGACGACGACGACGACGAATATGTACTGATGATGGATGTACAGTACTTAGTAGTGATGATGATGATGATGATGATGAGTAATCCGCATTAGCTCATACTAGCAGAGCACAAAATTGTCACAGGGAATGAAGCGCTCTGGCATTACGCATTTAAATGAAGCAATTATGTCTACCAATAATACACTATCACATGTTTCAAAAAAGTTTTGATAGGGTGCCCATGTACCATCGTTCACACAAAAGTGTCCTTATGATGAATGGAAAATTGACAAATATTCCTGCAGCTGACTTATTACTTGTTGAAGTGTAAGGATTTTGTGCGACCTAAAGAAAGGCACTGAGTCTTATTGGAAAATACCCAGTAAGGCTAATGTTTTCACTAATGCTGTTCAGGACTTTTACCAAAAGTAGTAAGCCAGGCTTTTAATTGTTCACACAATAAGAAGGTTTACCTCACCCCAGCAAAGTGGATTATTGTACATGGAAGAGTTGTTTACGTGACTGTTATTGACCATTAGTGTGCTTATCTCTCTCTCCAACACTCTCCCTCCACCAGACGGTGTCAGAGGGTTGGTGGTGGGAGGGTAAGTGATGCTGAAAGTCAGAGGGTCATGGAGTCAGCAGCAGGAGCGCTTACAGTATCAGAGACATGCTAATCTATGTGTTAAACATTTTGCCCCATTAAAGTGGATGGCATTCATTTTAAATTAGAGGAGGTTTGTATAAACAAACAGTACAAACAAGTGTCTGTCATGTATGCTGCCTCACGGTTGAAAACTCCCCTCTGTAAAGGAACAGGCAGGTAATTACAGACAGTCTGTCAATTTTTTATGTGTGTTTGGATCAGCCTCAGATGAGCAAGTTCCGTTGGTCTACAGATTTCCAAAAAAAACAGTTAGAACGGTGTTAAAGAAAATAAGTCTTTCAATTGATCATTCGTTATGGTTGGGGCGCTCCCTTGTCAACTGACCTTCCTCCCGCAGCATGAACCTTCCTTCTTGCTGCTGAGGATGGTCTCTTCTCGGACTAATGCCAATGCTCTCCATCAGGCCCTCAGCTTCTTCCAGTATCCGGAATGTTAGCTGTCTGCTCTCTCACATTATGATTAGGCAGAAGGGGAACCCCCATCTGTAAAGGAATCCATTGCTTCTGAGGGCCACAATCACTGGTCTCATTTCCATTCATCTTTCAATTGTGATACGTGCCATGTCACTGAAGATCTGGATGGAGGCCACCTCAAATGTAATGTCTGTTCCTCCTCTATGATTACAGGCATTCAGGATCAGTTCCTTATTTGCAAAGTAATGCATTTTTATAATTACATCCCTGTTTCTGTTCAGGATGTTGCTTCACGGGGCTAATGCCCTATGAGCCCTGTCCATCATTAAAGTATCCTCTTTGAGGCCTGGATCAGGGATTTGAAAAACCTGCAGATGTATGGTTGTAAGTCCTCCATTGGAATAGATTCAGGGATATTCCTGATCCTTAGATTTTGGTGCCTTTCCCTGTTCTCAAGGCCTTCTTTATTGTCTTTGAAATGGAAAATTCTGATGAGATCCTAAAAACCTCCTCTTCCAGATTGGTTTGTCTTTGGAGGGAGTCCACCATTTTATCTTGAAGTTTTCCTGTTCTGGTCCTTACTGTCACAATTTCTTGTTTGAGATCAGTGACGTTGTATAGTTAAAGTAATTTTTGGGAATAAAGCTTATACAGATGCAGCGACCATTATCTGAACATTTCACAGAGCCGTTTTTGTGAACTCTGCTGTTTTCCACGTGGCATTCATGGGTTATTGTCCCGTGAAGGCTGCCATGAATGCTACGAGTCGCACCTGTGTTTACCAGTGTTGATTTTTTTTAAATTACCTGGATTCTGATTTATTTGGTGCAGTTCTTCGCGTGTCCACCATGTGGCAGAAATGGATGAATTCCCTTTGCAGTACTGTACAGTTATGTACTGTGCTATACTGTGTCAATTTGCAAGTGTTTAGAAAACAGATAAAAACCAAGTCTACCACAGTGATCCATTGTGAATCAACCTTGGTCCTTGAAGACGCTGAAGACGTTATCAAATGTAGGCGTTTCATAATAAAAGAACAAAAAAAGTGAAACCGGGCGCTTCTAACTATGAAATAACTAATGTGGATTAGTGATGAAAACCAATAACAGTGAACCTAAAAAAACAAATAAGTATATATATACAAATGTAGTGAATAAATAACCTTCACCAAAAAGACGTGATTAATAAAATATTAAATGTGAAATACATATAAATACAGCAGCTCTACACCCTTTAAAGGACTGTCCAGGTCCAATGTAGTCTTGCATTGTCTTCCAGGTAGGAGGAGCGCTGTGATTCTCAAGATGATATGTGAAAAATAAAGAAATAGTATAATAGTGCAGATGGTATTGATGAATGGAATAAAAAATAGTCTTTGTGTTAGTGTTACTCACAAATTAATTCAGATATATCAGACGTATCAGAGATCCATCTCTCTCTGATGGGAGCCCTTTATTGGAAGCCCTCTAGTGATGGAAGCCTTGTAACTGTTGGTATGGTAAGCTTGACGTGTGATGGAATCATAAAATACTCAGTATACCTCCCAAGGAATATGGAGAAAGAAAGGAGAGAGCGCACAATGGTATAGTATGATAAGGGTATATATTGCACAAAAATAGCATGTAGGTAATGCACTCACATTTTTGCATTAAAGACAATTCGTTGGAGAGAACTGCTGGTGACTCGTGGAGGGCACCGGTGTATTCAGTCACTTGAGGACTTCCGCATACGTCACATCCGCCTACGTCACGTCCTGTGACGGCTCTGATCAGGGAAGAAGCTGCCTGGTGATTCAGTCTCCGTGACTTGCCAGCACCTCCCTGCGTTATTTTCCCCAGTTCTCAGTATCATCCAACAGCTGAATCAGTTACAAGGCTTCCATCACTAGAGGGCTTCCAATAAAGGGCTCCCATCAGAGAGAGATGGATCTCTGATACGTCTGATATATCTGAATTAATTTGTGAGTAACACTAACACAGAGACTATTTTTTATTCCATTCATCAATACCATCTGCACTATTATACTTTTTCTTTATTTTTCACATATCATCTTGAGAATCACAGCGCTCCTCCTACCTGGAAGACAATGTTTCATAATAAAAACCTATAAAACACAATGTGTTGGGCATTTTTCAACTGTACATTGTTCTACAGTACATCCCTTCACAGTTGCTGAATGGACACCATGGACAACATATCAACTCTGTACATGTTCTGCAAACCTGGCTGTAGTTATGCATATATAAAAATTTCTGCATTTAATGCTGGAACTGATAAGAAGGCGAATTTATAAGAAAGTATTTATATGAATATGTAATTTCGAATTACAAGGGAGCCCAGTGCTGCATCCAATTGACAAAATATATATGGTAATAAGTATAAAGTTAAATACTTCAATAATAATATTTTCTTGGTTATTTTCCTTTGGGCAAAGCATCATAAGCCTGCATACCAACGTCAAGATATAACAAAATTTGCAGGTCCTAACACTACACTGTTAACCTTCCCTTTTACAGATGCAGCGGCCATTATTTAAAGAAATTACAGTGCCGTTTTCGTGTGGGCTGCTGTACTCCACACGGCATGAGTGTGGCCAATTGCCCCAGGCACACGTGTTTATCGTGGTTGCTTTGTTTGAAATTCATGGATTGCGCGCAATTAAATGAATTAATTGTAATGTGTACAGTACTGTGTAAAAAAAGAGAAACCGGCGCCAAAAAAATAAGAGTCAATGAATTCCAAACCATAAAGGTGAAGTCCAATTGGAAGTCCTCAGATGAACAAAGGAATTGTGCTGACAACTCTCCTCCCAGACCGTGTTCATCTGAGGACTTCCAATTGGACTTCACCTTTATGGTTTGGAATTCATTGACTCTTATTTTTTTGGCGCCGGTTTCTCTTTTTTTACATGGTCTCCTACTGACTGTACGGTCAGTTTTCACCTGGCTGCCATTTGTTTGTATATGCACTAATTAAGTTTGCTTTTATTTTCCATTAGCGCTGTTTTACACCATCTTTTTCTGTGTACAGTACTGTGCTACTGTGCTACGGTGTCAATTTCAGGTGTTTAAAAGCAAGAACACTAAAATGCTATTTTATGCACTCACCTGCACTTGTGTCTTAAGGCGGTACGGTAGGTATACACCACGTGATTTGTTAAAATAATGGCCGCTGCATCTGTACCTCTGTATGATGGGGAAAAACCATAGTAGGTTCTGTCCACACAGCAAAATATATACAGTTGTGTGAAAAAGAAAGTACACCCTCTTTGAATTCTATGGTTTTCATATCAGGATATAATTGTGAGGATTCACAAGGAGAGGTGGTTCTGTCACCTTAATCCTCACCTGTCCGTCAAGATCCAGAGGCACTCAAAGAGGGCATCACAGTGGTGGTTCACAATCAAGGCGCGTGGGCAGTGCGTTGGCTCCGTCTGTCTCCGTGGTTCCCATGTACAGGGTACGCTTTCCCCCCAGTGGCAATGACGCGTGACGCATGCGTGGTACGCACTCTCGCCAGCGTCCTTTGGTCGCCCCCCGACTCCGCCCCTGCTCTGACGATGGAGGTACATGGCACAGCGGTCACAAACGTCGCTCCCTTCTTGCCTCGGGTCCCGCCTCCAGTCTCCGCCCCGGCACTGACGCGAGTGCCTTGGCGCATGAGTGGCAGGTGACCGGGTCGCCAGCATGATGTGTGTGTTATGAGCGGGGCATGCGCACTCTCTAGAGGTCCCACTCCTAATCGGCTGCCCAATATGACGCACCTGCACGATCCAGCAGCCTATCAGTGAGGGCTCCTCTTCCTGGTTGCCTCCCATTGGAGGGAGGTCCTTTTTATACCCTGTCTGAGCTTTCCTTCCTTGCTGAGCATAACCTGTGTTTTGTGATGCTGCATCTCACTGCATTCAGTACCCTGTCTTGTCTGCCTCTTATCCTTGCTGCCTGACCCTGCCTTGGACTTGGACTTTGTGATACTCTCCTGCACCGACCATGGCTTTGGAATATGATGATCCTGTTCTCTCCTGCACTGACCCTGGCTTTGGCTTTACGACGACTCTACTCTCTCCAATCCTGACCCCGGCTACGTACCCCAACGATCCGCTACTCTCCACTCCTAGACCCGGCAAGTACCTCGTTTACGCTGTCCTCTATAACCCTGACCCAGCTTGAAAGACTATCCTACACACTAGACGTGCCCTCGCGGTTGTGGTCAGCTTTCTATACCAATCCCTACCTCAGCCCCGCAGTTGCGCCTCGTTTGTAGTGAGCTACTGTATGCGTTACAGTATGCTCGGCCAAACAAACTTTGACCCTGCTAAGGTAGGAAGAGTCGTGAGCACGCACGCCAACGTCCTGTCTAGCCTTGAATCAAAAATTGAGTCTAGTGACCAACACCTGAGAACCCTCCAGGAGGACTTTAGGATTCTGTCCCTCTGACTATCACACACGGACCCCTCGCAGTTGGGCACTAGTACCATGGCCATGACTCCTTATCTGTCCAAACCTCGGCTCCCCACGCCCAATCGGTATGCGGGGATCCTCATGAGTGTCGGGGTTTCCTTAAATGCTTCATTCAGTTTGAGATGAATCCTTCCCGCTTCACTTCTCGTTCCAAGGTAGCCTTCATAATCTCTCTTCTCGTAGATGATGCACTTGCCTGGGCTTCTCCTATCTGGGAGCGAAGATCCGATCTCACCCAAAGCATTGGAGCCTTCACCAAGAAATTCCACAGGGTGTTCGATACATCGGGTCGAAAGGTATCTGCAGCTTCTGCTTTATTCTATATCTCCCAGGGTAACCGGCCAGCCGCTAGTTATGCACTCGAGTTTAGAACCATTGCCGCAGAAACGGACTGTAACAGAGAATCATTGTCTGCTGCCTTCTGGCAGGGCCTGTCTGAAACCGTGAAAGATGAACTTGCGACTCACGACCGGCCTACCAATCTGGAAGATCTCATTGCTATCTGCATCAATGTGGACCCCCGCCTTCAGGAGTGAAGGACAGAGAGAAGGCTTCATAGTATGGCTCCTACCAGGATAAGCCCCAGCCAGGTGAGCCAGTTCGAACTACCTGTCATAGACTCATCTGAACCTATGCAGTTGGCAGTCACTACTCTTTCACGCTCAGAGAAGCAACGCCGCATAGATGCAGGTCTTTGCCTGTATTGTGGGGGTCATGGACACTTCGCTTTCTCTAGCCCCAACAAGGCGGGAAACGCAAGGTTCCCATGAGGTCTAGGGAAATCTCATTTGAAACGATCTCGTTATCACCTATATCCACTTCTAATCAACAAGGATCCTTGTGCCTATCTCTCTGTCAGGTGAGGGATTCTCTGTCTCCACATTTGCCATTCTTGATTCTGGATCCGGTGGCAACTTTATTGATCAGAGCTTTGCTGAGAACCATAATATCCCTCTTGTGCGCAAGAAGAATCCCATTGCATTGGAGTCTATTGATGCTAGACCACTTCAGCCTGCATTCATTTCTTTGGAGACTCAGATTCTCCAGCTGAGGTCAGCAGATAACCATTTGGAGGATATTACTTTGAACGCCATTCACACTCCTTCCATAGCAGTGATCATGGGAGTACCATGGCTACAGGTCCATAACCCGCAGATTGATTGGTTTAAAAAATAACCTATCCAGTGGAGTCCATACTGCATTCAAAACTGTCTCAAGGAGCCAAGTAGTGTCTGCACAACTTCCTTATCTGAGGACAAAGTAAGGGTACAATTGCCGGAGGAATATACCGAGTTCAAGGCTGTCTCGATAAAGTCAAGTCTGAAATACTTCCACCACATCGCCCCTACAATTATCCTATCGAATTGCTTCCCAGTACTACACAGCCTAGAAGAGCCTCCAACCCATTGTCTATGCCGGAGAATAAAGCCATGAAAGAATATATTGCTGAGAATCTTCAGAGGGCGTTCATCCGCACATCCACATCTACCGCTGGAGCCAGGTTTTTCTTCGTAAAGAAAAAAGATGGGACCTTGCGACCTTGCATTGACTATCGGGGTCTCTATCCTCTTCCTCTCATTTCCGAACTTTTTGACCGTCTTCAAGGAGCTAGAATTTTTCCCAAGCTGGATCTACATTGTGTGCGTACAACTTTATTAGAATTCGTCAAGGCGACGAGTAGAAAACTGCATTCAATAACAGAGATGGACACTACGAGTACATGGTCATGCCTTTCATCCTTTGTAATGCCCCAGCCATGTTCCAAGACTTTGTCAATGAAATATTTAGGGATCTTCTGAACTCTTTTGTAATCATTTATTTGGATGATATCACTTAGAAAAGAACTAAACTGAGTGACTATTTTACACCAGGCAGATCCAGGAGTAACTCGTAGTCCCAGAAAATAATCTTGAAAAAAACATTGTCACCTAATGATGCTCAAAATGTAGAGTAAGATGCATCTTATTCGGACAATATGAGTCACTCAGTTTCGTTATTTTCTGAGCATGGGGGCAGCCATTCATACCAGGACAGACCTAAAGACCAACGATCCCAGGGGGGGAAATCCCACAAGGAACAAGGGAATAGAACTTACGATGGTTATGGGTCTGGTCCATCTACAAGTTATTCGTTAAAAAATGAAAGGTGACAAGAAGGAGAAAGAAGAGATCAAAACAAAGGGTTTCCATTGAAACGCAAAAAGAACTTTTGAGTGGTGTTATTAACATATAAAATATCGAACTGACTGAAGACGAACTTTCTCTCCTCAACAAGGGGTTAAAGTTCGCCCTAGAATGTAAATTTGATGTCTTTAATACAGTGGTAGATCTCCACAAATTTGTTAGAAAATGCACCTTAAAAAAGTTCTATGAGGAAAAATTACTAAAACAGCAGATGTTACTAATCCTTTGTCTCTTTCAGAGTCTGAAAATGTTATTGACCCTGATAATTATTATTTCACTTTCAGAGAGTACTGTACCATTCAAGATATGTAGGAACTGGGGGTGGTGGCCCTTGAGGATCATGATCCAGATAAATTCTTAGGCAGAAAAGAATCAGGTTTAAGGAAAAAATCCATATTTTTCCCTACGTTTGTAAAGGGGAAATTCCTCTCCACATTCGAAAGCCTGGTGGAGAAGGATCTCCTCCTGCTTGACAAGGGCTTTACCTTTGATTCTCCACATCATACTCTTATAGGAGTAATCTCACTCGGGGAGAAACCGTTGCATTGGATGAGTTAAAAAGAAACAAAAAACTCATCATTAAAAATGCTGATAAAGGGGGAGCGGTCGTAGTGCAGCATAAGGATGACTATCACAAGGAGGCCTTTTGGCAACTTGGTGATACTTGTTCCTATACTGTACTGCGATCTGACCCCTCTACTTTGGAGACTAAATAGACAGTATATGCCCTAATTATCTTTGACTGGCTAAATAAGGCAGTTCCCAGTCCAAAAAACATAGAACAGTTTATCAAGAAGCTATATATACAAAAGTCTTATCATACTGTACTGGTCTGGCGGTTACGGTCCTCCATATGCAGGCTTTGCAGTCCAGCCGCTCCCAGGAATATCAGTCGGAATATCAGGCTAGTCTTAGTGTGTTTTGAAGGCAGCATAGCCTTTGTGTTTAAGAAATCACCTCCTCAGGTCAACCAGTAGTGTGCTAAGGAAATCTCCCTCTCTGTTTCTCACAGGAGGCTTTCTAGAGCTCTGATTATCCAGGAGGAACCTGACTAATTGAATGGCTGCAATTAACCAGCTCCCTGCTGGATTCAGAGCTCTGAGGCAGCTTTATTTAGATAGGAATGTCCCTGTTATAACCCGTTACTAATTTGTATTTTTGCATCTATGATGTAATGGAAGTTTTGTGTTTATATATACATTTGCTTTATAACTCTGCTTAAGGTATAGCGTTAAGGTGCAGCCCATGTCCAAGTGGCCCATTATAAGTGGCAGGACTACTGAACAACTGAAGTTTAAAAGGAAGTTCAAAAGAAGTGAGGAAGTGGACACCTCCAACTGGCCCTGATTCCTGCATTTGAACTACGCAGGAAAGGAGGATATCATCTATACCAGACTGCATCATTACTGCTGTGATGCTGCCTTTATCATTTATATTTGCTGTGACTTCACTTCTTCTCAAATTATGCACTTCTTTTTACCAACCTCAGTATGTCTCTAACTCTATTCATATATTTCCATCTCTCCTTCCTTCAGCACTTCTCTGTTCACTTGAACTCCTTTCTTACCTGTGTTCTCTGACACCACACAGCTATATCCTCTGCACTAAAAAACACCCCTACAAATCATCCTCACACATCCTCTTTCTATCCATGCTTCTCCTCCTTGCTTCTGGGGATATCTCTCCCAAAAGAAGGGGGGATATTGCCGCTCGCCAAAATATCTACAGAAGTATATATACATAGGTAAGGGGTGCATACGGGAAATGGATATACATGTCAGCACGGAGGAGGGTCAATAGGTAAACCAAAAGAGATCCTAATTGCACTCCCTTATACTATAAAAAGCTTGGGAAGGATTCAATCCCTGGGTGAAACACCCATACACCATTCAGTGAAAAAATATATAAAAACACCAACATATATGCAAAGACTTCTACAAATATTAAAAGAATCAGGGAGTGGGTGCAGGGAGTGGATTGAGCAGTATAATTCTATGTGGTGCACAGTATGCACGCAGTTGAACAACTGTCATTCCTATTAATAAATCCTATGCATAGATTATAACAGTATGTACACAGACAGACACACTTTATGTACTGTCCTATACCACAAAAGCCCAAGCACAAACAGGACTTGTAACACGTCCACCATCAATATTGTAACAAGACTTTACATGTGATGTCCCTCCCTGAGGGGGTATGTGCTACAAGGTCGTAAGGACTAGAGTGTACATCTGCCAGGATTCATAAATATACAGAGGTACACTGTTACTGCTATCTCACATAGGGGATATATATGGTCTCTTGACTTCAATATCTAGTGGTAAGCTCCCCCCACATGAAAGCACACTGTCCTGTCACACAAGCATCTTAGTGAGGATACAAAGTATCGTGGATACATCTGTTATGATGTCAGCAGGACAGCTCTGCAATGTGAGCACTCGCAAAGCACAATTGCAGGTAGAACTCAGCAGTATACGACCTGATATTCGTGGCCTCTGCTGCTCAGACACTCCTCCGTGCTCCGCGCTCACTCCTGACGTCACGGATGTGACGTCATCAACAACCGACGATCGTTTCGCGCAACTGCGCTTTGTCAAGGTGAGAAAAGGTAGAGAAGCAACCCCTTCCCTGATGTCTTATATAGATCGGTCTGGGGGGGTGGCTTCGCATTAAGACCAATCATCACCACTGGGAGGGGAGTCAATCAGATAGACCTAGCTGCGGTATAGGCCAAGTTAATCCTATAAATGCCAAGTCAATCTGTGTAAGCAATGAGTGTTTCACAAACATCCCTTTTATTGTTAATGTTCTGCAGTGATGGTCCTGAGTATCATATTAATCTCAATAACTTTTACGAAGGCAGACTGCCATGGATATCAATCCAATAACGTGGGGCACGGGTAGGGATCATCCCCCACTGCTGATAGTGCTTGATAAACATATATCCTAGCTATTCTAATTCATATTGATATAGTGGTTATGAACGTTGCCCCTAGGCCTGTTAGGATGTAGGACTGTGTGGACCTTAAATGACCGCCTCTAAGAGTCAAAACGGTTATGGGGAGTGTAAGACCCCCACTGTATACCCTGATCCCATATCATATTGTAAGGCTGCATACACCTACTAGGCTAACTAGGTAAACTACACGAGGATGAGCCAAGGTTGATAGGGTTAAAGAAAGGGGGAATAAATATACCCCTCATTGAGTCCTTTTGGGGAAAGCTATCCCAATCTCCCTTTCGTGGCCCCCATGGTAAGTGTTCTATGCCACAGAATGACAGGTATTGGGAATCACCATTATGTTCAGTGTTGATGTGTCGTGCAACTGGGGTATCTAAGGTGTTTCTAATGGATCCAAGGTGTTCAAGAACCCTTACCTTCAAAGCTCTATGAGTCTTACCCACATATCGCATGCCACATCTGCAGGTGATAAGGTATATCACCCCAGTTGTAAGACAGTTGATATAGTCTTTGATGTTAAATACAGTAATACCTGCCTGATCTGTGAAGTTTTTGGTAGTTTTCATAAAGGGGCACGCTTTACAGTGACCACATGGGTAAGAACCCGTAGGTCGCCTGTCACCTAACAATGTTCTCTGTTTTTGTGTAGTGAAATGGTTGTGAACTAATCTATCCTTCAGGTTTCTCGCCCTTCTGCAGGTCATGATAGGTCTATCCTGCAGCACCTGTCTCAGATCAGAGTCGTTCATCAAGATGTGCCAGTGTGTATTGAAAATACCACGTAGTCCATCCCACTGGTTGTTGTAATCACCAATAAATCTAATTGTTTTTGTCTCTTGTGTAGCTACTCGTTGTCTGTCACCTAGTAGTTGTGTGCGTGATGCATCTCTTGCCCTTCTAAAGGCTTTTGTGATGGAGTTTTTGGAATACCCTCGTTCAGTAAACCTCATGTTCATATCCACCGCCTGCTGTTTGAATTCCTGTAGTGTTGAGCAGTTTCTGCACAACCTCAGGTATTGGCCGGTGGGTATGTTCCTGATGATATGCCTAGGGTGATGACTGTCTGCACGCAAAAGACTATTTGTGGCAGTAGACTTCCTGAATATTGTGTTACTTAATTTCCCATCTTCTTTTTTAGAGACAGTCAAATCCAAAAAGTTCAAGTTAGTTTTATTCACCTCCATGGTAAGTCTTAGGTTGTGATCGTTAGTATTGAGTATACTCACAAATTGGCACAAAAGGTGTTTGGGACCACTCCACAACATTATAATGTCATCGATGTAGTGGCCCCACCACTCATCATGTTCTGTGTATTCTGCCAGGGCATCGCTGAAGACCACCGTTTCCTCCCACCAGCCTTGGTATAAGTTGGCATAGGTGGGAGCGCAAGTGGTCCCCATAGCGGTGCCCTGGATTTGGTGATATATCTTATTATCAAAGAGGAAATAATTCCTTGTTAACACAAAATCTAATAGTTGAATGATAAAATCATTATGTGCGTGGCAACTCATATCACGTTGAGCAAGAAAATGATTCACTGCTTGATGTCCAACCGGGTGGGGGATACTGGTATACAACCCTTCCACGTCCAGTCCTACAAGTAAGGTATCGGGGCTCACCACTACATCCTCAAGTCTTAGCAGCACGTCTTTCGTATCTCTTAAAAAAGGACGGCAGCGTATCCACAAACGGACGGAGAACGGTATCAATGTACACACTAGCGTTAGACGTCAAATTGCCAATTCCTGAGATGTTAGGTCTCCCTGGAGGTGGCAATTTGTTCTTATGAATTTCGGATAGATGGTAGAATGTAGCAACACGGGAACACTTCACCATAATGAAATCAAGTTCATGTTTAGAGAACTTTACTGTTTAAACCATTACTCAAGATGTTATGCAATTGGCTTCTAAACAAAATAGTTGGATCTTCTGTGAGTACTCTATAGCTTTTATGGTCTGATAATAGACGTTTGCATGCGGTTGCATACTAATCCTTGTTTAGTACAACTACATTCCCCCCTTTATCGGAGGGCTTAATATCAATAAGGGGGTCTTTTTCTAAATCATGTAGTGCCATGCGTTGTATGTAAGTAAGGTTCTGTCTCTTAGTTTGTGTGGACAATTTCAAAATGTCAGCTGTCACCATTTTAACAAAAACATCCACATGTGAACATGATTCAGATGGAGGGGTGAAAGTGGATTTACTTTTTAGGCTCGTGAATGGACCCTCTCCTGGGTTTCTACTACATTCAGCATCCAAATCCGCCAAAATATCAATATGGGCCTTATTCAGAGAGTGTTCATAAAAAAAATCGCCAGGGAATTTAAAAGAACTGTTTTTTGGGCGTTGCTATCACGGTTTCAGAAAGGCTCGAATACCAGTGATAGCAACATGCCCAAAACTGGCGAGTTGCTGCCAGCGAGGGCATCAACCCTCTGAAAAGGCAAAAACCAGGTATTCATTTCTGCTGCAGAGAGAGTGGCTCTGAGAGAGCCGCCTCTCCCAGCTGAAATGTCGGCCGAAAAATATTTATTTAAATATCCCTTTCTTTAATAGTGTAGAGGTGCAGGGGGTCTCCGGAGCTGAACCGCATTGGTTTCAGGTCCAGGGACCCCTGCTTCCCGAGATACAGGCACCTTTATGGGGTGCCGGTATCTCCTATGCAAGGAAATGTCCCGGTCACGTGACGCGGGACATTTCAATGCAAAGGGATAAACGGCACCCCATAAAGGGGCCTGTACTCGGGAAGCAGGGGGTCTCCGGACATAAACCAACGTGGTTCAGCTTCGGAGACCCCCTTACACTATGAAATAAATGTATATTTAAATAAATAATTTAATAAACATCAATACACCCCCCCCCCCTCCGCCCAAACCCATACAGTACAGTAATGGGAAAAATAACCATTATCCAGATATGGATAATATATTATTTGCCCATTATTAAATACTGCAGTCGCATACATAAATAAAGTAAATAAATACAGTTATACTTACACTGGCGACACACTTTATTCTAGCTCGGCTAGTCCCACGAATTTGGCTAGACCCGGGTGTATTGAGGTTTGTGACTGTTTTCTGCCCGAGTGCATTGAGGTATTTTCCAGGCAGGGATTGAAGCATTTTATTCCCGCTGGCTGCAATACTGCACAGTATATATATATATACTGCATTACAATTCATGAATTTATGCCATCTGGTAGACACGCGAAGCATTGCAGCCTATTAAATCCTAATCATTATTATTTAACAGATCAGCCGCCCGTCAGCCAGGCATGAACCCAGGCTGGGAAGGCAAACGCAACAGGGCTTGTCAGAGGTGAGGAGCGGCGCATTCCAGGTATCTGCCAGGTACATACTGGGTATTTGCTCGAATAAAGTGTGTCGGTGCAGTACCACAACAGCAGGTCCCTCTGTCCTCCGTTGCCAGAAAGCATATATAGAAAAAAAATACATTCTAATGGCCCCTTACCCCTTAATCACCTTAGCGGTTCCTAACCTCTATAGTTATTAAGGGGTTAACCCACCCTGACCCATTGGGTAGTATAGTGGTACATCATACCCATATAATAATAATAATATGGGCATCGGCTTCTTGGGCTCAAATGAGGCGTCACGGCCTTAAATATGGCTTGTGACGTCACATTTACCCTCACAATGGTTAACAGCCACCTGATTGGCTGTTAAAACCATGTGCAGACTTAAAAATTTTTTTTTGCCGTGACGTCACTTAAAGGGAATGATGCCAGCCAATCAGAATGGCTGTGCTTCATTTACCTTTAACATGACGTCGGTAAATCCAAGATGGCCGCTTTGTCACAAGGTATTTCAGCCAATCAGATCGTGGGAACCAATTCCACGCTCACACACATTTTTAACTCCTCCCTCTGCTCTGGAACCTTTCCAATCCTCCTTCAAACATGCAACAGTTATACCATTACTCAAAAACTGCAAGCTTGACCATACCTGTCTTTCTAACTATCGACCTGTCTTCCTCCTGCTTTTTGCCTCTAAACTCCTTGAACGTCTTGTATTCTCTCGCTTGCTCCATTTTCTCAACACCTATTCTCTCCTAGACCCTCTACAATCTGGCTTCCGCACTGCTCACTCCATGGAAACAGCCCTCACTAAAATAACTGACGACCTCCATGCTGCCAAAGACAGAGGTCATTACACTCTGCTCATATTACTCAACCTCTCTGCAGCATTTGACATTGTGGACCACCCTCTTCTCCTTCACATTCTCCATACTCTTGGTATTCGGAACAAAGCTCTATCCTGGATCTCAGCCTACCATTCCCATCGTACTTTCAGTGTCTCTTCTGCTAACACCTCCTCCTCCTCTATTGATCTCTCTGTGGGGGTACCCCAGGGCTCTGTACTGGGACCTCTTCTCTTTTCTCTGTTCACACTCTCTCTAGGTGACCTAATAACATCTTTTGGGATTAAATATCACCTCTATGCTGACGACCCACAAATTTACCTTTCAACACATGTCCTTAGACCTGCTGTACAGACCAAAGTTTCTGAATGTCTCTCTGCTTTATCATCCTGGGTGGCCCTCCACCGCCTTAAACTCAACATGGCTAAAACAGAGCTCCTCATACTTCCTCCCAAACCTGGCCCTACTACCTCCTTCCACATTACTGTTGGAACTACGATCATTCACCCAGTAGCCCAAGCACGCTGCCTAGGGGTCACACTCGACTCCTCTCTCACATTCGCCCCTCACATTCAAAACATATCTAAAACCTGTCGCTTTTTCCTCCGCAATATAACAAACATACGCCCTTTCCTCTGTTGCTCGACTGCTAAAACTCTGACTCAGGCCCTCATTCTCTCCCATCTTGATTACTGTAACCTCCTGTTGTCTGTCCTTCCTGTCTCTCACCTGTCTCCCCTACAATCTATCCTAAACGCTGCTGCCAGAATCACTCTACTCTTTCCTAGATTTGTCTCAGCATCTCCCCTCATGAAATCCCACTCCTGGCTTCCGATCAAATCCCGCATCACACACGCCATTCTTCTCCTCACTTTTTTTTTTTTTTTCCAATGTTTTTATTAGGCATTTATACAATACATCAGTCATTACAAATATCATAGCCTAAAAATAATTTTTTGAACAACTTTTTCTGGGGGAGAAGTAGAATGGCAACCGGAGCTGCCAGAGAAGAAGAAAAGAGAGGAAGGGGGGGGGATGCCTTCGGGGAAGGTAGGCGAAGAGAGGGGGTGTGTGGGGAAGGAAGGGGAGAGAGAGGGGGAGGGGGGAGAAAGATAGGTGGGACGGGTGGGTAACCCATTTGGCTGTTGTAAGTTCTCTGTTTCGGACAGTTTTTTAGTCCTTACGGACTACTTACGGGGAGGAGGAGGGCCTCCGACTCTTTAAGGTTGGTTGGGCAACTCTGGTAAGGAGGATCCAGGGTTCCCAGATATCCTCAAAGGCGGGGACTTTTTGCCGAACGATGGCGGTCAGCCGTTCCATAGTCATCACATCACCGATTCTGTTTTTAATCGTGCTCAGTGCTGGCGTGGTCATTTTCCTCCAGTAGGCCGCAATGCAGCATCTAGCCAAGGTAAGGATGAAGGATATTAATTTCCTGGTGGGCCGGACAATGTCTGGCATTGGCGCAGCCAACAGGTAGGTCAGTGGTTCAATAGGTATTTCTAGGTCGGTGACCTCTTTTATCAAAATTTGGACCTTGGTCCAGTATTTCACAATTTCTGGACAGGACCACCAGATGTGGACCATGTCCCCTCTATTACCACAGCCTCTCCAACATTGGTCTGATGCCAGAGGGTAGATCTGGTTTAATCGTGCTGGGGTAAGATACCAGCCAAACATGATCTTGTAAATATTTTCCTTGATTGTAGTACATAGGGAAGTTTCTGAGGCTGCCTGCCAGATTTCTTCCCAAGTCTCTCTTTCTATATTCATACTCAGATCTGCTGCCCATCTAAGCATGTAATCATGCTGTTTGGGAGTCGTTGAGTGCTCTAGTACATTGTATATATCCGATATTAGACCCTTCTGGTGAGTCTTAATCTCACAGAGGTGCTCGAACTTAGTGAGAGTGGGGTATTCTGGAAGAGGACAGGTGGTCCGTACAAAATTTCTGATTTGTAGATATTTGAATATGTCCAATTCTTGAATTTTATATTTAGTCCTCATTTCTTGATAGGTCAGGAGCTTCCCTAGGCTCAGAAGATCAGCAATCGCCTCTATACCCCGTGTGTTGAATTGGACGAACAGTTTAGATCAGCATCCCGGAGGGAATCTCGGGTTATTAAAGATAGGGGTCAGTTGAGAGCTAGTTGAGGAGAGATCATATTTGAGTTTGCATCTATTCCAGATGTCCCACGTGAGTCGTGAGGCCTGCAGTGCAAGATTATATTTTGCCCCTCTCCTCTGTCCAGGCTCCAGAGGTAGGCTTGCAAAGAAGGCATCTTGGCATATTGAGTCTCTATTTTTACCCAGCAACAACGGGTCGGGTCTGAGTTCCACATTACTACCTGCTTGAGCTGGGCAGCTAAGTAGTATTTATATAAATCTGGTACCCCCAGCCCCCCCCTAGATCTCGCGGCCATCAGGACCGATCTGGCTACTCTGGGCCTCTTGCCCTGCCAAATGAAGTGGAGCAATCTGTTCTGTATGTATTTTAGATCAGTGGCCGGAACGTGGATCGGGAATGTCTGAAAAAAATATAACATTCTTGGGAGTATATTCATTTTTGCGGAAATCATCCTCCCGAACCACGAGATCTGGTAACCTTCCCACTGATCTAGATCCTTTTTGATCTTGACCCATAATTTCAGGTAGTTATCCCGGTATAGGTCCCGGTAGTGCCGTGACACATTAATTCCCAGATACTTGATGTGCGAAGGGCACCACCTATAGCTAAAATTTAGTTTAAGGAGTTTTACCACGGGGTCTGGGAGGCTAAGATTTAGGGCCTCTGATTTGTCGCTGTTTATTTTATATCCTGATACCTTACCAAACTCCGTTAGTTCCATCTGAAGGTTAGTAAGGGAAGTTAAGGGCTTAGTCAGAGTAAGGATGATATCAACAGCGAAAAGGGAAATTTTGTATGGTTCCTGATCGAGGGTAAGACCCTGAATATTCGGGTTTTGTCTTATTCTAGTCGCCAGTGGTTCGATCGTGAGAGCGAAAAGGAGAGGGGAGAGGGGGCATCCTTGCCGGGTTCCATTGCAGATTTGGAATCGTTCGGGACCTCCACCTGAAAGTCTTACTGAGGCTGACGGGTTTTGGTATAGCGCCTGAACCCCCTTCATGAACGAATCTTTGAACCCAAATTTTATCAGTGTGTGTTCTAAAAATAGCCAGTCAATTCTGTCAAATGCCTTCTCCGCGTCTAGACTTAAAAGCATCGCCTTTGCTCCTGAGAGGTGGGCATGGTCAAATAGATTAATGATTTTACGGGTATTGTCTGAGGCCTGGCGGCCCAGGAAAAACCCGACCTGGTCCATATGTATTAGTCTCGGGAGGATGGGATTAAGTCTGTTCGCCAAGATTTTACTATATAATTTTAGATCATTGTTCAACAGTGAGATTGGTCTATAACTGCCGCATTGGGTGGGGTCCTTCCCTTCTTTGAGTATTATAGCCAGATTGACAGACGACATTGAAGACAGGATGGGACTCCCTTCTAAGAATGAGTTGAACAAGCTTAATAGATGGGTGGACAGGATGTGGAGAAATTTCTTATAGTAGGCATTAGTAAAACCATCAGGGCCCGGCGCTTTGGAAATTTTTGAAGCCTTTACAACATTTCTAATTCTTCAGCTATAATTGTGGCGTTCAAGATAAGATTTTCCTCCTCTGTTAGTGAGGGAAGATCGCAATCTGCTAGGTAGTCAGTGGCTGCCGAAAGGTCCTTTAAGCCTTGGTTAGCAGAGTTGGCCCTTAGGTTATATAGTTTGGTATAAAATTTGGTAAATTCCTCTGCTATTTTTTTTCCGTTATATAAAAGCTCACCAGAGCCGTTCCGGATCGCCGTTATTTGCGATCTTTTTTGTATACCTCTTAGCTTGCTAGCGAGAAGTCTATCGGCCTTATTCCCTTTATCATAATTCCTCTGACCCATCCATTTGAGAGCTTTTTCTATGTTATCCAATTGAGTAATTTTTAACTCGCTTCTAGCAGTTGTCAGCTGTTTATAAATTCTCTGGGAGGGGTTAATTTTGTGCTGCTGCTCTAAGCTGATTATTTTGTCAGTAAGCTCCTTGGTTAGTTTAAGTTTTGTTTTTTTCCGGTGGGAGGCAATCAAGATGAGATTTCCTCGGATTAACGCCTTATGGGCTTCCCACAGGGTT
>WSYH01001549.1:58218-116838 GCA_036426205.1 Ascaphus truei
ACACTGAATCAAAATGGGGGAACATCTACAGCGCTAACGTTAAAAAAAGGAAAAAAAACAAAGAAAAAAAGGGGGGGGGAGGGGAGGGTTCCTGGGAGCCTGAGGGAAGGAGTCAATGTCTAGTCCTGATATTCCTTCTAGTGGGGGACAACACAACTATAGGGTAGTGAAGGGGGAACCCAGCTGAATTTAGGGGTGGTAGGGAGAGACTCAGAGGGGAATATATGTGGGTACCACAGTGTTACAGACCCTGTCCCTGGAAGCCTGACCACGGAAGGGCGCGTGCGGGTCTGTGAAGTCTTGCGCTGGCGGCTCCAGGTAGGGAGAGGGAGCCCGGGATCCGGTGAGGATAAAAGAATGCCCAGGGAGGGCCCATCGGCCGAGAGGGGGGAGCGCCAGGTAGCCCCGAGCTGGGGGTATCCTGTGGTGGCAGCTGGATGTCACTCGGGGGCTCCCGGCGCACGGCCCAGGTATCGCCTCCAGGTCCAGGCTCGAGGCGTGGGTCGCGCACCATGCTGACGTCACTCATGGTTCGTCCGTTGGCTTCGTGATGCTCCGCGGACGGGGATGGCTTCCGGGTTCAGGCGGGGTCTCCGTCGGCGCCGGATGTGAGTCGCGCAGCCCGACGTCAGCCGTGGCTCGCCAGCAGACCGCATGGAGCTCCGCGGGCGGGGACGTCTCCATCGGGCACCATTTTGTGGAGGGAGATGTGCATCTCAACCAGGGGAGCCACGTGGACCGGTAAGCTCGTTCCGGGCGCCCTTTTGGGGGAAATTCGTAGCAGGCGATGGCGTTCTCCTCGACGGGCACCGGGAGTAGCTGCGGAAATCCGAAGTCGGCCGCATGGTGTCCGCCCCCCGATTGTCCTTGGTAGGACTTCTGGAACCGGGGAGGAAGAAGGGCACCCCGTGGCTGCGACTCAGAAGTCTTTCTACATGGGAAGGTAAGGTCGCCTCCGACGCCATTTTGGAAGAGTTTCGGGGATGATGATGGCGTGGTCCCGGGCGGGAGGTTGGTTTGCCTGTGAGTCTTTCTTTATCTGTCTCGGAATTGTCTTTGCTCAGCAATCCGCTCCGAGGCTCGCACAGGCTGATCATCTTTTTCTTGGTCCCGGTTACCAGCTGGGTGGGCAGGTTGGAGGGAGTCCACGGGAAGGCCCAGGGCTTTTGCTAAGTGCACCATATCCTCAGGGTGCCGGATGGTGAGGAATT
The DNA here is from genome assembly GCA_036426205.1 of Ascaphus truei. NCBI lineage: Eukaryota > Metazoa > Chordata > Amphibia > Anura > Ascaphidae > Ascaphus > Ascaphus truei. Next base: position 59,430 of record WSYH01001549.1, read on the forward strand.
TGCCCTTGTGGTGAATAATCAATTTAAAAGGGAACCCCCATCTGTAGTTTATTTCTTTCTCACGAAGGAGTAATGTTAGGGGACGTAGTGCTTTGCGTCGGTCCACTGTAAGCTTGGAAAGGTCGTTATAGACCTGAAGCGGGTCGCTTCGGAACGGGATCGTGTCTTTCCCCCTGCTAGCTCCTATTAGTTTATCTTTGGTGGAGTAGCTGTGGAGTCGCACGATCACGTCCCGCCGAAGGTTGGGGTCCTTGGAGCGCGGGCCCAGGGCTCTGTGCGCCCTGTCCATTTCCAAATCCCGGGAGTCAAGGTCTGGGCATATGGAGAGGAAGAAGTCCTTCAGGTATGCTCGCAGATGCGTGGGTAGCACTGCCTCAGGGATGCCGCGGATCCGCAGGTTCTGGCGGCGATCCCTGTTTTCCTGGTCCTCCAATCCGTCTCTTAGTATATTTATTTCTTGGCCCAGGCATATGATCTCATCATCGGCCTCTGACTGGTGGTGTAAGGCCTCGTCCAGTCTGGTCTCCAGTGTGGTAGTGCGTTCCTGCAGCCCCTGGATATCATGCCTAATTTCCGCCACTGCGTCTTTTATATTGGCCTGTAGTGACCGTTGGAGCTTGGCATGGAGTTCCTCTAGGTATGCCTTTGTGATCCCCCCGTCCGGGGAAGGGGGGGTCTCGGTAGGGCTTGTGAGTCTGACAGGCCTAGTTTGCCTCGTGGGCCCGAAGCCTGGGGGCCATCTTGCCTTCTATTCCCCGTTTCAGCAGGCTGTTTTGCAGGAGAGAAGTACTTCCCCACTCCCTGAGTCGGGGGATTTTTCACCTTATTAGCCATCCCTCTGGTTTTAGAGGGTCGTCAGGGGCTTTTTTCAGGGTTTTTGCCCGGGGTAAAAGGGTTTAAATCTGCGGTTATTCAGGAGGGTCTCTGGAGCTCAGCTTTTACCCGACTGTCCTGGATGACGTCATAGACACGCCCCTCTCTTCTCCTCACTTTTAAAGCTTTACACTCTTCTGCCCCTCCTCACATCTCAGCCCTAATTTCTCGTTATGCACCATCCAGACTCTTGCGTTCTTCTCAAGGATGTCTTCTTTTTACCCCCTTTGTATCTAAAGCCCTCTCCCACCTTAAACCTTTTTCACTGACTGCCCCAAACCTCTGGAATGCCCTTCCCCTCAGTACCCAACTAGCACCCTCTCTATCCACCTTTAAGACCCACCTTAAGACACACTTGCTTAAAGAAGCATATGAATAGCACTGTGGCTATTCTGAACACATGATACATAAAGCTTGGCCCCCTGCAGACGCACTTGCCAGAACTCCCTCCTTCTGTCTCTGTACGTTCTCCCTACCTACCAATTAGACTGTAAGCTCCTCCAGGCAGGGACTCCTCTTCCTTAATGTTACTTTTATGTCTAAAGCACGTATTCCCATGATCTGTTATTTATATTATCTGTTATTTATTTGATTACCACATGTATTACTACTGTGAAGCGCTATGTACATTAATGGCGCTATATAAATAAAGACATACAATACAATACAAAATATTTTTTAACTAGCATCAGGGAGGAAGTAGGCCCTCAAGAGCTGGACTGTAATACTGTGAACTCAAGGAACCGCAAGGTCAGCAAAATGTACCATTTGATGTGTCAGTGAAATAAAATAATGAATATGGCCGCTGGGGTCATATAATCTGCAACATAATGAACTAATGATGTTGTGGCTTTATATTGGTCTACAGGAGTAAAGCTAGCTTGGCAGTCATATAGATTTCCCAAAAATGAATGAAACAAATTGCACATTTAATGGTACTAAGGTATTTCCCAGTGTTGAGAATAGCGTAATTCAGCTCAGGTATTATGAATATATATTTTTAAGAAGTTAAGAAGTTTAAGAAGTGAGGTTTGCTGCTTTATGCAGGGGTGCACAAAAGAGACAGACAGAGCCCCTAGTGGTAGCACTCTATTCCAAAATGATATGGTGATTAATTAAAATAACTTTATTGTTGACATAACGTTAAAATATTGGGGTCTAAAACAAGGATTAAATATTCCAAGTGTGTGTGTCTCTATTGGATTGATGTATCCAGAAGAGTGTACTTAATTGGTTTAATGTCCAGTGTTAGGGTAGTTCACTGGCCCTAGTGTTCCTCGTATAGAGTGAATTGACTAGAGTTCTAGTGGATTGTCAGCAGTTTGAGCCACTCATGCAGTGCCCCAGTAGGATATACTAGTTGGTGCTCTTAAGTATGGGACCTATGCTGTGCTATTGCGTGATGGCAGCTAAAGCATATTAAAGTTGTTGTATAGAACAAATCTTGGTCTAAGTGCACCTATTGTATGTTTCCGTCACCTCCCTATACATAGGTGGTGTGTTGAATAGGGTGTATGGTGCCTGGTACATAAACATCTACAGTGGTTGATGTCTGAGGTATGCTATATACTAGTATTGATGAAACTTGTACTGGTATATAATATGACACTGCTATAACTATGTTCTAGATAGATACCAAGTTAATAGCTAAGTACTGTACCTTTTGGGGTGTAATATCGGTCAGTTGAGAGACCTGTCCCCATTTGGCACAGTGCTATTGCATGTGTGGTTGTGTTCTGGCACTCCAGGGGTTAATTTCTGGTTAGGTTTGCCTATTGCTAAAACGTATAGTACCCTATGAGCTGCTTGCTGTATCAGGGAAATAGCATTGTGGCTTCCTTGCCTAGTTAGGTAATGTAATGTTGTGCCAGATATATATGTTGCCTTTACTGGTAGGTGACTACTGAGTCCATTGGGACCCTAATAGTCTGTTAGTGTGCACTGGAGGCGCCACGCTGACTCTCTCAATATCACTGAGTCAGTGTATGTGAACGCGAGCAACCTCCGCGTGCACGGAGGTGCTGCGTTCACATACAATGACTCAGTGATATTGAGAGAGTCAGCGTGGCGCCTCCAGGCACACAACAGGACTATTAGGGTCCCAATGGACTCAGTAGTCACCTACCAGTAAAGGAAACATATATATATGGCACAACAATTCCATACCTAACTAGGCAAGGAAGCCACAATGCTATTTCCTGATACAGCAAGCAGCTCATAGGGTATAATACGTTTTAGCAATAGGCAAACCTAACCAGAAATTAACCCTGGAGTGCCACAGAACACAACCACCATGCAATAGCACTGTGCCAAATGGGGAAAGGTCTCTCAAATGACCGATATTACACCCCAAAAGGTACAGTACTTAGCTATTAACTTGGTATCTATCTAGAACATAGTTTATAGCAGTGCATATTATATACCAGTACAAGTTTCATCAATACTAGTATATAGCATACTCAGACATCAAACCATGTAGATGTTATGTACCAGGCACCATACACCCTATTCAACAACACCACCATGTATAGGGAGTGGTAGGGGAAAACATACAATAGGTGCACTTAGACCAGATTTGTTCTATACAACAACTTTAATATGCTTTAGCTGCCATCACGCAAATAGCACAGCATAGGTCCCATACTTAAGAGGCACCAACTAGATATCCTACTGGGGCACTGATGCGAGGGCTCAAACTGCTGACAATCCACTAGAACTCTAGTCAATTCATCTATATACGAGGAACACTAGGGCCAGTGAACTACCCTAACACTGGACATTAAACCAATTAAGTACACTCTTCTGGATACATCAATCCAATAGAGACACACAATGGAATATTTAATCCTTGTTTTAGACCCCAATATTTTAACGTTATGTCAACAAATAAAGTTATTTTAATTAATCACCATATCATTTTGGAATAGAGTGCTACCACTAGGGGTCTCTGTCTGTCTCTTTTGTGTATTTAGTTACATGCCCCTTGCAGCACCACTCCCTCTGTAATATATCCAAGCTGAAGCGGGGGCACACCATAAGTTTCTCATTTATGCAGGGGTGCGCAAACATTTGGCCCTGTGCCCCCTGTTTGCTCAGCCCCAGTGCTCGTGCCCACCCTACCTTGTATCTGGAGTCAAATTACGCTGCAGGGTCATGTGATGTCATGTCTATTGAGTGTTACAATACAGTACATTTAGCAATAAAATATGTGTTTCTTGATTTTCAGAAATATTTTTATTTTAACATCATCTTTCTCTTTACCTTGACAAATCCAAGTGTATTGCAATTCTGTACTTGATGCATTTTTGAAGACATGAAAAGAATGATTTAGCTTTTGGCAACTGAATAAGGCAAAGTCTAATATTTACTTTGGATAAGTAGGCCAAAAGTATATTGATTCCCAATACTCTGAATATTAAAGAATGCTCTAGCTTTTATGTTTAGTTGCCTTAATTAGCAATGGATAATGAGAAGTATTTTTACGCTCTGGGGAAACCAAGCTAATGATATTTCATGTTGAAATAATGAACTCATATGCAAATAAAATACATAATGACAGTAATAAAAATAACAACATATATATTATAGATATATATATATATATATATATACTATATATATTATACTAATATATATATATATATATATATAAAACAAAAAGAAAAAAAATGTTCCACCAAGACTGACTGAAAAATAATATAAACATACACATTTTATTGAAAGCCTCACAAGTAAACATGTTAGTTAAAACAGTCCTTGATGCCACCCTCTCAAAATGTCAGTGGGAAAAAACAAAACCCATACAATAAAGACATACAATACAATACAAACATTAACATGCGTGAGCAAGATGTAAAGATGGAATATAACCTCCTATAATTGAGAAAAAGGGTCTAAAATAGACCCTTCCCCCATTGAAACCAGCTGGTTCAAAGTGTGTAATGTAAATAAGAACATGTATAATTGAATCAGATTAAAGTAAAACATAAAATATGCAGCAGTATGAGGTAAAAAAAGCACACAAACCCAGTATGACCAATACAATCAAAGACCCCCCCTACCACTGCAATCCCACTTCAGAAAAGTGACACCACTATCAGGTAACAGTTGTAACAAAATGAAATATTAACAGGGAAGAGGGTCAGAGGGTGAGGGAGCTGAGCAATCAACCTCATATAATAATAATAATAATAATAACATGTTATTGTATAGCGCTGCTAATTTTACGCAGCGCTTTAACAGAGACATTTTGCAGGCACAGGTCCCTGCCCCGTAGAGCTTACAATCTATGGTTTTAGTGCCTGAGGCACAAGGAGATAAAGTGACTTGCCCAAGGTCACAAGGAGCTGACACTGGGAATTGAACTAGGCTCCCCTACTTCAAACTCTCAGTGCCAGTCAGTGTCTTTACTCACTGAGCTACTCCCTCTCCATATAACTATGCTACTGCAATGAATCAAGGCAGGTAAAATGCAAGATAAAACTATGCACCAATTATAAAGAGAAACCTGAGAGAAATACATAGAGATGCTCAGTAGTACATCAGGGTAAGGCACCAGGGAGTACAGACTTAGCCCCAACGATCGTTTCGCAGCCTCGGTTCGTCCGGGTATTTTACCTGCTTTTATTCATTGCAGCCTTGTGGCTCGCTGTAGCTCCATGTTTATTGCTGCTTCAGTTGGATTCTGACTGTTGGCACTGGCCTGTCCTGTCTCCATCACTGCTGCCTGCCTTACTTTGGGACTGCGGTGCCAGGGGCCTGCATTTCCTTATGACTACCTTCATCTTTGGACCTCCCCTCTCCCCTACATGCTTTGTGCAGTTACACAGCAAGAATCAGGACACTATTATGCCTCACGGAACCTCATGGCTACTAAATGATATGTTTGCCTTTGCATGCGAAGCGCTGTCAGACTGACACTGGTGTGCAGGGCATGAGTATCATTGTGGGCTATTTTGATTACAGGATTGCCTGCTCCTTGTTCGTGGCTACAGATGACCAATTGCCTTACAGGTATTGGGGGAGGTGGCTCAGAGGAAAGCTATGTTGAATGCCGTTCTTGATTACATGTTGGTGATTGGTTGTTTCTGTTGTGGTGCATCATGGGTGGGGGTATATATGTATGGTCACTATCACTTGTTGGTTGCACGGCCCTGAGGAAGGTCTCCATATGGGACCGAAACGTTGGCTTACGTGTGTCTATGTTTTGAATACAGTTTTTTTGGATTAACCCCGTGCAGTTTGCTGTCTCTTTACTGGTCCTTGGATTGGTTTGTATGATATATATATATATATATATAATCCACAGAAGCAGCCGGCACTCCACTTGCAAGTAGAAAAAATTGGGTGCTTGTCCAATAAAGCAATAATAAACCATACGATACAGTTTGAAGCACGAGATCAGGAGACAGCACTCTGGTAAATTTGATCACAAGTTTTTGTATTGAAAAAGACACATAAACCGACGTTTCGGTTCCCCAGTGGGACCTTTCTCAAGGTGGCACACTACAGTGAAAATGACCTGTTGTGCGTATAACCACAGTGTATAATTATCAATTGCATACAACATCAACCAATATTAAATTAATAAAGGGGAGGTGCACCCACAATTACCTGTCCCTAAAACAAATGCAGCCAACAAGGTCCATGACCCCACAAAGGACCGAGAAGAAAAGTATATGGAAGAATGACCTAGGCACAAATTAAAGAAGGGAGGGGGAGGAAAGAAAACATAGGGTAGTATGTCTAATAAAGCGTCACAAACAGATGGTGAGAGATACACTCACCCTTAGGTGGTAAATAAGAGCCTTTATCCACACAATTGGGATCTGGAACTTTGGAGTTAACTCTATCAGAGATGTCAGTTGCCTACTTTCTTGATTGAATTTTTATCTCAGATGAATACCATATCATAAGGATAGAGAGGAAACATATATAGTGCAACACAGTTTTATTAAAAAAACCTAAAAAACACACATGAATAAAATACTCACACTGTAAGTGTAAAAACGGGCAATTGGAGTGATTTTAACCAAACTGAGTCTCTCACATTCAGTTTGTGCCCCGACCCGCTGATGTCTAATAGTATAGACCTGATTTGGAGTCCTTTCCACACCGTTTTGCTCCGTGTACCGGCGTCTGACCACTGCACACTTCCGCGTTACGTGCTCTGCTCCAAGTCTCGTGAGATTTCGCCAACTCTGCTCACTCGATCTGGAGCTGATCTCATCCAAGGGAACTTCTCAGCTGGGTCTCTCTCCACGTGTCGCCGCCAACAGTAATCACCCAACGTTTCACCAGATACGGCTTCTTCAGGGTTAATCATGTCATGTCTGTCCCTAGCTATATATAGGCACCTCCCTCATCTTATTGGTTAAGCAAAAGTCAATGATAATTACTCGTGAGAGAACAGAATACAAAATTCACAACATATATAGAGAAACACTTAGGTATCAATCTAAAACAGAGAATATAGAGAATGCAGCACCACTATAAATCAGTATTGGAATTAACCTCTTAATATCATGACATCAGTGGTCTCACAAAGAGTGTTAATTGATATATATATAAAACACCACTGACATTATAGTACACAAAAAGGGGGGGACACACTTGGGTATCAATCTAAAACAGAGAATATAGAGAATGCAGCAACACTATGGATCAGTATTGGAATTAACCTCTGAATGGCATGACATCAGTTGTCTCACAAAGGGTGTTAATTGATATATATAAAACACCACTGACATTAGAGTATACAAAAAGGGGTAGGGGGGGAACATTATAAAACAGAAGACTGCAATTTTAACATATTGGAACATTTCTGAATCCCACATAAATTAAAAATTAATTAGAATGATGGCCCATTGTGATATTATAATTGATCCTCCATCTAAGCAAAGGAGGCAAAAGGAAACAATTATACAAATAATATAAAAATACCAATAGTTTAAAACTATACTGGGAAAACAAAAAGGTTCCATAATTTATCATAGAGAAATTTACCATATTAATCAATATTCATATATATATATAAGTATATCAAAGACCTATAATATTACCAATGTAAATAAATTCCATTCAGACTATCCATAGTGAACATTGGTTTAAAATTAATTCAGATGATATTACTTAAGAGATGACCAATATTAATATAAATGTTAGGAGTGTTTCTTTTGAAGAGTTTATTTTTTGGGAATATTTAATATCACATGAGATCCATATTAGATGAATTTGACACCTCTTAAAGGGATAAGTTGGAATCTACATTTTACAATATTAAGCGTATGATAGATGTTATTCAGGGGTTATGTTTTGATAATCCTAAATCGCACATATTGAAATTACAGATCCATCGCACTCATATTATGGGAATAAGAAAGCAGGAGGAGCGGTGTACCGAGGAAAGGAGATGAAACCAAACGCAGCTCTAACAAAAACGGCTATTTATCTAAAAAAACGAACAAAAATCCCATAACTAAGTAACCTCTGACGCGTTTCATCCGCAAGGGACTTTGACAAAGAGTGAGTGGTAAAACGTCTGCGTGCTCCCCTATAAAGTATTAACTGCTGTGATAGGCTAATACCAGACAGATATAAATGGCAACTCCTCTAACACAGCTGAGTCTTAATGAATGAGGGTGCCGTATAACCCATGCCGACATTGTAGTACATAGAGGATAAAGCATCACAGATATAGCTAATACAAAGTAACAGCTAACAAACATATATGACAAAAATAATAAACTAAAGAAAAAATAAACAAATTATTGCAACAATACTGTCAGGATAGTAACAACAATTGTAGCAAGTGAATAATATTTAAAAACCAACAAACAATCAACGTGAATAAAAGCAAGGACACAAATTGATAGAGAGACAGATAATCAAATAACATAATCAAATGTAATAAAGGATAAGATGATATAACAATGATAAAAATAGAACAAAAATAACATAATAATAAATATAACTGGATATAACCAGCCATAAAAATACCGCGGCCACTTTTATTCTCCAACATTTCCGATTTTTTCCGTTTTTTTTCCGAATGCTATGCACTTCACCGCGTTCATGCCGCTTTCATGTTGCAATCATGCCGGCGTCACCCGCGGTTTATTGATGTGTTTATTGATAATGGTTTGGATTTAATTGGTTGCAATTCTTCGCGTATCCACCAGGTGGCAGATATTCATGAATTGTAATGCGCATGCGCTTCAGTAATGTGTTGTCTTGCAGGTGTTTAAAAAAATACCACAGTGGTCTATTGTAAATTGACCTTGGTACTGAAGAAGTAACAATAATGTATCAATTTAGGCTTTTCATATTAAAAAATAAATGCACAGTGTCTGGTGTATTATTGTCCTGAGAATCCCGACATGAGTGCATCACTGCAGTCCGTGTTCCAAAAACCGACATAACGTACGCTTATTTAATATGGGCCGCGATTAATGCAACAGATGATAAGATGGCAACAGTCGGTCAAATTTATCAGTATTTTATCGAAAACTATGACTTTTACAAATTTTCACCAGATGCTCATGTGTGGAAGCGTGCAATAAGGAAAAAGTTATGTTTCGATCCGTGTTTTTTTCGTATTTATCCCGGTGTTATTGGAGGGTATTGGTGTGTATCACCAGATTTTTCCCGTATTTTTGATCATTGAGACTTCAAAAGGCAAAAGGTCATGTTTAAACCAACTAAGAAACGTCAGTCGCAGGCAAGCAATGCGCCAGCGACAGCGCCAGCTTACAATAACGGTCTGACCGTCAGTGAAAACCTGGTGACCGGCAACCCTTGCAGTCTGTCCCTGCCCGGATACCTGCAACCTGAGCCGGATTTCGCGTACAGATTCCGGCAAGCTTGCATGTACCAAAGCGATTTCCAGCCTCATCAGCTGTCAACTACAGGTGTAGTAGTCCCACTGTCACCTGTCAACTACGTGTATAATCAAGAATACGGGACTGGCAGTGGCTCGGCGCCAGCTGATTGGGAAAGTCTATGGTGAGTAATGTTACTGTATTTTATTCTTTTTTATTAAATATCAATATCAATGCAGTCAAGCGATTCTCCTGTAAGCAATATCATTGGCTGAGCAGCTTCTACAGTAGATACTGAACAATTGGTGGAAAGCTAGGCGCATGCGCATTGGAACCTTCTTGAAATGCATATGCGTGTCATCACATCTACAGTAGGCGCATGCGAATGTGAAGAGGAGACGCCACCCGAGAAAATTATTGGTGGTACTGACTGTGGGAACTTCTTTAGGGGGACTGACTGACCGTTACAGTAAAACTTCTACATTTTTTTTTCCTCAGAAAAGAAAACTTTGTCATCTCATGTGGAAAACGGCAAATGGAGGGATTTCAATGGATAATATCGCTTTGTGTAACGATGCCTGCACTTTGCTGAATCGGATTAAAAGAAACACGTACTGGAGTCAACAGTTTAGTGGCCATTGTTATTGATTAGGATAGAATAACTGAGAGCTTCAAAGAAAACCTGAAACAGTATGCTGTTGTTTTCAGACAGTATACAATACTTTTTTATATACAGTACATACTGTATAATAAACCCGAAAAATAAAAAGTATGCATTTATTCTACATGTATTCCAGTACATATGTATATTCTATACCCGTACAGCATGTATTGTTTTAATACTCTTGTGATGTACTGCACATGCCTACAGTATACAGTACAGTACTGTTTAGTAAGCCTGGACAGTACTGTACTATATGTTCTAGAAACAATGTATTTTGTTATAAAAGGAGACAATGAAACAATTTGAAACAAATCAACATTTTCTTTTATTGGTGGAGTAAGTACAAAAACATTTATGGAGTAAGTAAAAACATTTATTTAAAAATACAATGTAAAAACATTTAAAGTGTACAGCAATTCAAAACATTTACAGGTATATGGTGTACTGCTAGTAACAACATTTATGTACAGTATCTTGTGTAAGTAAAAACATTTCTTTATTAATACAATTTAAAACATGCAACATTTCCTTTATTGAAGTACAGAAAGTCAAAACATTTACAGCACAGGTGTACAGTATGGTGTTAGTAAAAACATTTCTTTATTAATACAATAAAGTTGTTAAGAATACAATTTATGAATACAGAAGTTCGGCCTGCTCAACTCCAGTCCTCGAGGGCCGCAAACAGGCCCTCGAGACTGGAGTTGAGCAGGTCTTGGTTAAGTAAAAAACATTTCTTTATTAATACAATTTAAAACAAGCAACAAGTCAAAAATTAAACAACATTTGAACAGTCACGCGAATTCGATACCCACCAGATTGTCCTTCCAGTGCCGATGCCTTGTATGACACTAAATGCAATTAATGGAGTCTCTCACTATTTTCATTAAAGGATCAGAAATTGAAAAATAGCGCCGCAATTCCTCCACAATAGTCCTTCTTAAATTTTCAGGAAGCGCCCTTTTTTTGCGATTTCCTTTGTAGTTTACATTGTTGGCCCACCCGCAGTAAACCAAGTAGAACACGTGGTGCTTGAAAATTAACATGGCATACTTCTGGGGTACACCAGCACTTATTAACCTATACTTCTCTCTGAGTGGCTGGGGCAGCTCGCGCAGGATGATGTCGGGCACCGTCTCAATGCAAGCTTATGTGGGTTGGATTCTGGGAGTGGGTGTTCTCCTGGGAGTGGGTGTGTTTGTGGTGGCGGGCGACGGTAGGTTGTCTGGGAGGATGCTTTCCTCCTGCCTTGGTCGCCATGTTGTCTATTGGCATGGTCTTGACGAGGTTGTCATGTCATCCTCGTCAATGGCATACATGTACACATATTCTTCTGGTGGAGGGGGTGCGCTTGGTGATGGAAGGTTGAAGGTCCCATTCATCCCATCCATGCCACCCTCCTGCTCCGGCGTCGGAGATACAGGGGCATGAACTCCGAGCAAATTATGTATCCCAGCTATGTCAGTTTCTATCTTCTTCATCCGTTGATCCATCTTCTCCATCCGTTGATCCATCTTCTCCATCCGTTGATCCATTTTCTCCATCCGTTGACCCATCTTCTCCATCCGTTGATCCATATTTAGCATGGTCTCTAAAAGAAGATCTATTTTTACCAGCATAGTAGAGTTCTCGGGGATATCGACACTTAACCCATTCAGCATGCGATCTAACGAGCTGGATCTTGTGCATGGGGTGGTGTGGACATCTGGGTGGATGGGTGCTATGGAGGATGAGATGGGGGTTCCCTGGAGAGAAGCGGCAGCGTCGTCGAAGAGGGATGGAGGGGGTGACTGGTGGATTTCCTGGAGAGAAGCGGCAGCATTGTCGAAGAGGGATGGAGAAAGTGACCTGTGGATTTCCGGGAGAGAAACGGCAGAGTCGTCTAAGCATAATGGAGAAAGTGACCTGTGGATTTCCGGGAGAGCTGCGGCAGCGTCGTCGAAGAGTAGTGGAGAAGATGTGCTGTGGGTTTCCGGGAGAGCAGCGGCAGAGTCGTCTAAGCGTAATGGAGGAAGTGGCCTGCGGGTTCGATGGGTTGGCTGCCATTTGTTTTGCTTTGAGTGTACATCACCAAATTTTTTCTTGACATAATAATGCTTCTTAAAACCCTTAGCCTTTGGAGTCAGCAGAAGGTTTTCTTTATTAGCCTTAGTCTTTCGCTTTGGCCTTGGCTTGGAAATGGCTCCCGCCTTTTGCTTTTTCTGCATGACAGGCACGGCAGAGGCGAGTGGGTTCCTGCATCTGTAGAATCGGGGTTGATCCATGGAAGCAGATGGCACAATGCAGTATCTGGACAGATACAGATCATCGAGTGGTGGGCTATGCAAAGTTTGTCACCTTTTATGCATGGCAACGAGGTGAAGGTGTTAAAAGTGGGCGTACCCATATGTGAGTCATTAACGTATAAATATACCATCCATTTTGTGGATTCACTGCACATTGAATACACATCGACTAAACATCGAATATACATTTTTGTGCTTGTATTTCTTTCTACTCGCAGCTATGCCTGTTAAAAAGATTTCAAAGGATCTCAGCATGAGAATTAAAGATATGTACACAGGCGGACAACGAGTTGCAGATATCCAACGCTGGTTAGGTGCTTCTGGCCTCGTTGTACCAGCAGCCACCGTGTGCTATCAGGCACACGGAAACGTTTCTTGGGTGGCGGTGCAGCTGCCTTTGAAAAAATTTGTGGGACCAAAATTGCAATATGCTGGGTACAAAACATTTAATGGCACATAAAAAACAGCAACAGACAAACTCTGACGCGTTTCAGCCGCCAAGGGCCTTTGTCAAAGAGTATGGTATGCCCAATACACTTAAAATTTAAATACCCCCAGTTCCCGCCTCCTATGATGACGTATCGGCGCTCTCTGCCTATGAAAGTCATCCCGCCCCCTCTGACAGGGACGCTAAGTAATTACCATATTAAACACAGCTGATATCTCTTAAATAAGCAGGAATCACACGGAGAAACAGATACTTCAGCTCCCCTATGACGTGACGGCTGAGCCACCAATGAGAAGCTTATGGTTTGTTTATACTTTGGCTTAACAATTGGCCTGGTGGAACCGATGATACATGAACAGAGGCAGAAAACAAATGGGTAATAAAAACACACACAGTACAATGGAAAGCTACATAAATGGATACTTTCCACATCATACATTCAAAGGGAATATAATTCCAAGCAAAAACGAGCAGCACCGAACTCCCTTGACTATTTGTCAAAACGAACTGTGTGACAATAAAACTCACTCCATCCATGAAGTGATTTGAAACATTAAAAACAACAGTGCTGAATATTAGATCATCACAATATATTACAATTAGCATTAACTGGAAAGATTGTTTATATAATAAATTCATATCTTGTCATAAACTTTATAATACATATGTCTATAGATATAAAATAACTTATTAATTGTTTCAGGACAAATTACAAATAATGAATAAACAAGTATACCTATCATTGGTTAATGTTTATAAAATAGCTAACCACTGGACATTCAACATTGAACCTTATAAACCCAATGATTATTTATATCTTGCATGTCTGACTGAATAAAAAATATGTAAGTCATGGATACTGCACCGACACACTTTATTCGAGCAAATACCCAGTATGTACCTGGCAGATACCTGGAATGTGCCGCTCTTCACCTCTGACAAGCCCCGTTGCATATGCCTTCCCTGCCTGGGTTCATGCCTGGCTGACGGGCGGCTGATCTGTTAAATGATAATGATTAGGATTTAATAGGCTGCAATGCTTCGCGTGTCTACCAGATGGCATAAATTCATGAATTGTAATGCAGTATATATATATATATACTGTGCAGTATTGCAGCCAGCGGGAATAAAATGCTTCAATCCCTGCCTGGAAAATAACCCAATGCACTCGGGCAGAAAACAGTCACAAACCTCAATACACCCGAGTATACCCGAATTCGTGGGACTAGCCGAGCTCGAATAAAGTGTGTCGCCAGTGTAAGAAGGAAGAAGAAGGAAATGGCAAAAAAGGGGGTAGTGGGGGGGAAGGGGGAGAAGAGAGGAGGGGGGAGGGAATGGGATGGGAAGGTGAGGAATAGGGCAACCATGGAAGGGTGAGGAGGGTGGGAAGGGAGGAAGATGGAGGAAGGAAAAGGAAGGAAAACGGGGGGATGGGGGGAAGGAGGTGAGTGGGGGGGGGAAACAGAGATGAGCTTACAAAGGAGAGAATGAATATAGCTATACAGATAGACACATATGTTCAGGGAAGCTATAGAAATAGCCCCAAGTCTATCTAAGTAGCTGATCTCTAACTAAATATATTTGGACACAAACTCTTTATTTAACATTGACTGACACTAAAGTCTGGGTGCTGTTGCTGCCCACAAATGCAGTCTACGAAGCACCCAGACGGTACACAAGCCCTCACCACTCCGACAAGCCGACGTCACGTGATGGTGATGTCAGACGTACCCTACGTACGTTTCACCGTGACAGGCTTCATCGGGGGCAGGTTCCAAGTGAAAACGGTAGGTTTTTATACCATAATGTTGCCATGGTGATCGATCGATGCCAGCATACTATTGGTAGTGGCTCACGGCCAATCCTGGCTCACCACAGCTAGATACTCCCTCTGAGAGGGAGGGAAGTAGGAGGAATTCATTCCTCTATTAGAACGGCTCATATTACCATGGTAACTGATGCCATCTTCCTATTGGTGGTTGCCGGCAGCCAATCATAGCCTCTAAATCGGCTGCAATTGTCAGCCTGAGTTACACTGATAGAGTGAATACTTATTGCAGCATCACATATGTGGATATAATGGTCAGGCATGCAAACAATATATCGCATAAAACACTGGAGATGTATGTATATAGTGGAGATATAACGATTTAGAGGTATAAATGATCGTGTTATATATGTATAACGACTTATAGTCTATATACTCATTTAATGTAAACACTCATTAATACAGCCACATATCAGTAATCAAGGGTTAAGAGTTAATCCCCAAACTTAGTGTCAGTCAATGTTAAATAAAGAGTTTGTGTCCAAATATATTTAGTTAGAGATCAGCTACTTAGATAGACTTGGGGCTATTTCTATAGTTTCTCTTAACATATGTGTCTATCTGTATAGCTATATTCATTCTCTCCTTTGTAAGCTTATGGTTGCTCCCACAAGGGATAAGTGATATAACATTATCCTCACCTTACTTACCTGTGTGATACTTCTCTAACACTTACAAACCATTCAAGGGCTAACAGACTGACAATAGGGTTTATATATAATTCCCCTATGTACTACCCCACCTCTTCGGTTATTCCAAACAGTTATCATTTTAAGATTAATCAATAAATATTAAGTTTTAGTTTGGGTGCACTCTCTAAGTGCCACAATATAGGGATTCTTTCTTTCCTCTCACTTAGTCTATCATTTATACCCTGTGATCAGCACCCTTCCCCTATACTGTTTGGGGTATTAATCCCTCTTCATTCGCTTGAGCAGGGTATATCTGCCAATACTATAATCTGCAGATGATACTTGGTTTACACATATTTATTAGTGACAAGGACACAACAATACAAAGCTGTGTGTTTTGGAATTATTTCATTGTTTGTATTGCATGGTCGTTTCCTGTGAGCATTGCATAGGAGCACTGGCTCCTATTCCTTCACCATGCACACGGAAAGACCAAAAAATGCACGAGGACATCAACGGTAACTAACGCTAAGTATATTATACTGTCTATATATCTATAATTGTTTATATTGCTGCACATTAATATAACTATTTATTATTGATCAATCTATTATTGTGTATATAGCGCTGTATATTTATAAAACTATAAAACACATGTAGCCAGGTCCCCCTCTGCCTGTCGCCCCCCCCCCCCCCTCACCTTGCTGGCGATCGCGGGTGCCGCCGAGCCCCATGGCGGACCCGTCAGCGGGCTGCAGGTGTGGGTGGTTGCTGGGGGAGCTGTTGCGGCAATGGTTGTGTGGCCGGGCGCTCCCGGCGGTTCCCGGTGCAAGGCGCCGCCATGTCAGTTGCCTTGCGCATGCGCAGTGAGGCCGATGCGACGGGAGGCCCCTGGTAGCTCGTGCATGCGCAGTGCAAGCGCGCGAAACACCACCAATGAGTGGAGGGCTCTGAGCAGGGACCCCACGTGACACCAAGGAGCCAATAGGGCTGTAGAATCTCCCTGCAGAAGGGATTTAGATACATTTCACGGGGTTTTGAGCAGCAAATTAGTCAGGACCAGGACAAGCTAGGTGAAGGAGGTGAGTGCAGGGGTCAGTGACCCACTGCATTAGGTCAGCAGCCCCCTAGGTCCCAGTTAGGCCCTGAGCTTCTGTGTAGCTTGTTGTGCTATAGGGACAGGCCCTAGATAGGGACCCTTCCCCCTTAGCTCTTTGCATAGTCAGGGACACAGCGCTGAAGCAGGACAGCCCTGCGAGGTGGGTTCTGGGCTCAGAACGCCACCAAAGACACTGAGACTAAGGTGATATTATCCACGCCGGAATTCACCCAATGCGGTGCGGAGGACGACGTCGGATTGGGTAGAATCCCTGTCGTAATCTGCAGAACCCGGGGTTGGAGCCCTGGGCAGGTATAATTCTTCAAGTGCACCAACACTGTAAAGCAATGCAAGAAGCACGCCTAAAGGGTGGGGGTATCACTTGGGGACACTTACGTGGAGAGTGGCCAAGGGCCTTGTATAGTGCGATTGGACACGGTGTGGTGATTCACGGTGGCGGGAGCGTGGTGTATGTTATACCTTACCCAAGTGCAACGTTGAATGTTATGTATATTAGTGTATAAGTTATGTGCATACGTGTAGTAAAGCCAGTCCTATTTTACAACCGTGTGAGGATCGTGATTGTTTCCTGTGAGGGCCTCCTCCCCCTCCATTGGGATCCCTCCCAGGTGGAGGCACTGTACCCCGAGATATTTATATGGATGTACCCCAGGCTCCCTGAGCGGAGGCTTAGGCTCCTGAGAGCCACACAGATATAAACAGCAGTAGTAGCGTCTGTATTCACAGGGAATACCCGTTACACACAGTATATCTCTCTATTATTGTGTATATTACGCTGTATATTTATAAAACTATAAAACACAGTATATCTATCTAATATTGTGTATATACTGTACTGTAGCGCTGTATATTTATAAAACTATAAAACACAGTATATCTATCTATTATTGTGTATATCGCTGTATATTTATAAAATTATAAAACACAGTATATCTATCTATTATTGTGTACTGTAAATGATGTGCTGTACTTGTGGCCTACTGCACTGTAACTTACAGGATTGTTGTTTTTCTTTACACTGTAGGGAGACAACTCTTCTGGTCGCCAAAATAAGTGAAGAGAATGATGAGAAGAGTGCCTTAAGGGTCAAAGACACTCTGCTGAAAAATCACAATCTCACTGTATCCGAGACCAGCATAAAGAAGATAAGATGCAGAATTGGATGGAAATATGGACGTGTGAGGTTAGTACTGAAGAGTACAGGAGGTAAAAGTGTTGTTTAAGAAACTGTACTGTACCTATAAAATTATTCCTTGTCATTACAGAGCGTACCCTATGATAAGGGATGTCAACAAGATCAAGAGAGTGGTCCAGGCCCAGGCCCAAGGCCCAGGCATGGATCGACAGTGGAGAAACTTTTCAGGATTGCATCTTCACTGACGAGTCTACTGAATCGCTGGAGAGATTTGCCACCTTTGCAGTTATGGAAAAATGTGTCCACTCCCAATTAAGCGATTTCTACACCAAGACAAATTTCCCTAGCCAATTCCCGTCTGGGTTTCGTCCCAAACACTCCACCGTAACTACCCTGCTAAAAGTTTGCAATGAAATCCAGTGTGGAATGGAACGGGGACAACTCACTGGTGCAGTATTCCTAGATTTTGCAAAGGCTTTTGACACAGTTGATCATGTTATCCTGCTTAACAAACTCCAGAGCTCTGGAATAGGGAAACATGCTTTAAACTGGTTTCAGTCCTACCTATCAGGAAGATCCCAACATGTGTCCATCTCAGGCTCTAACTCCAACCCCCTGGATATCACCTGTGGTGTCCTGCAAGGCTCTGTTCTGGGGGCCCTACTCTTCTCAGTGTTCATTAATGATCTTCCCACAGCTTGTAAGGAAGCCTCAATACACATGTATGCAGATGACACAATCCTATATGCACACAGCCATAGCCTCTCTGACCTTCAACACATACTTCAGTCTGACTTTTTGAGACTCGAAAACTGGATTTCCCAAAACAAACTGTTTTTAAACACTGACAAGACTGTAACAATGGTATTTGGGACCAAGACTAAATTTGTAAAGCTTCCAGTGACTGAGCTCCTGATTAGAACCAACGCTAACACCACCCTAACACCTGTCACTAGTTTTAAGTACCTGGGCTTATGGTTTGACTCCCACTTAACATTCGGGATGCACATTGATACCCTGACAACCAAGACCTATGCCAAACTAGGGGTACTTTACAGGAACAAATCCTCCCTAAGTCTCCTGGTCAGAAAGCGTATTGCACAGCAGATGCTAATGCCAATTATTGACTATGGAGACATAGTATATGGCTCGGCTCCTCAAACCCACCTTAGCAAACTTGACATCCTCTACAATTCAATTTGTCGTTTTGTTCTCCAATGCAACTACAAAACACATCACTGCGAAATGCTCAAAGAACTAGATTGGTCATCACTGGAGTCTAGGCGCAAAGTTCACCTTTCCTGTTTCACTCTCAAATACTTTCTGTGCAAGCTACCCATCTACCTGAACAAGCTCCTCACCCCTACCACATGCAGCACCTATCACCTGAGATCAAACTCCAAAAGACTATTCATGGTCCCAAGGCTCAACAAAGTATCCGGACGTTCCTCCTTCTCCTTCCGTGCACCCCAAAACTGGAACAACCTACCAGAGACTCTCACATCCACCACCAGCTTAAGTTCTTTCAAATCTAAGGCTGTCTCACACTTTAATCTGGTCTGTAACTGTTTCATATGCTCATAATATATATTTTCTTTAACTGTGCACGCAATGTCTTGTATATAATGTATACCTTGTTCATTTATGTAACTGTACTTGTAACCATGAATTATTTGTTTTACTCTGTGCCCAGGACATACTTGAAAACGAGAGGTAACTCTCAATGTAATACTTCCTGGTAAAATATTTTATAAATAAATAAATAAATACATAATACACAAAGCTTCTCTAGCAACCCCCCCTTTCGCAAGGAACCAGCGAGTTAGTCTTAACCCCTACTCAATTCCACATCATAACCGTCTACTGCCACCACCTGAGGTTATGCAGATATGATTAATGATCTTAGACTAAAATATCTGGCAGGGCCCCAGGTCCCTGTTTATTATAAGAAAAACTATGCACTCTAACACAAAATCAGTTGTAGTAACATGATCCCGAATTTAGCAAGTTATTCTCTCCAGCGTGTACAAAGTTCATTCAGAGCCCAAAGCATTACTTATTAAATGTTTTAATATATATAAAAATACAGTGCTTGAATTACAGAAAAGTTATTACAAAATTGACATACAATTACAATATAAGGCAGAATAGCTTCTTAAAATAAAAGGGGTAAAACAGAAAATCCTATACAGTACATTACTACATGCTATGGATTTTTTCCCAGAGAGGCACTGGTTCAGAAGATGAGGTCTGCCATGCTATCCAAGCATGCCCCTGGTCAGATCTGCTGTTTTACAACCTGGCCCAGACTTAAGTACAATTATTTCTTATGGCACCTTCATGAGCCCACCCCTTCTACAAAATACCTTGAAGCTGTTCTCCCCCAACCCTGTCAGTAGACCTTGATTAATTCAATTGACACCTTGAGTGGGCCATCCACATGGACACCCCTCCTCAAGTAAATCCCTTTGAAATTCAGAGCAGTTCAAAGAAACAGTTCTGACCTGTTTCAGACTCAGCATTTTGTATTTTTGTTAAAAGTGTAGCTCATTAACCCCTTAAGCACCAGTGGGATTAAAAATACCCAATATCTCATGACATTATCATTACAATACCATTTTGGTTACAGTGTGTTCATAGTATAGATCATAGTATCATAGTATAGATCCAGTGCATCTCTCTCTTATTTAAGACATTCAATATACGGCACCCTCATTCATTAAGACTCAGTTGTGTTAGAGGAGTTGCCATTTAGCCTATCACATAACAGTTATTACTTTATAGGGGAGCACGCAGACGTTTTACCACTCACTCTTTGACAAAGTCCCTTGCGGGATGAAACGCGTCAGAGGTTACTTAGCTATGTGATTTTTTTTTTTTCAATAAATAACCGTTTTTGTTAGAGCTGCGTTTGGTTTCATCTCCTTTCCTCGGTGCACCGCTCCTCCTGCTTTCTTGTTCTGATTACCCCAGCTGTTGGCACGTGGACTCTACGCACAGCTACAGACACTTACCCCAGTGAATCATCTCCTCTTCAGCGGGACACACTGTATATAGTGTGACAGCAGGTATTCTATGGGTGGAGTGGGCTGAGGGTGTCTTAGTATCAGCCAGGCTGTTCTTGTTTAGGATAATCAATGATTCTTAGTGTCACCCTTTATCACCCCTAACCTGCATTATTTGTCCACTGGGCTCAAACGTATGCTTGCTCATAAAGTGCCTGCTTTGTGTGTTATCATGAATTATGGATTACCCACGTCATATAGCCCTTGAGCACTTTTTGCAGGATCATTATCCTGCATTTTCTTCTGAAATTATGGGAATAGATCACATCCATAATTGAACACATTATGGGGCTATATTAAAAATATTACTGTACCTATATTAAGATAATTTTTACAAATAGCAACATCATGCCTACAATTAAATTATAGCGCACATGTTTTCTACAGAAATTGATCCCAAAAGGTCTCTAATTGTCCAAGAGGAGGGGCGAGTACATGTAAATCCACTAATATCACATGTTTGGACTATACCATTACACAGAAAATTCTTGTACGATCCGCTGTTTGCGCTGATTTCTGCCCTTCTACGCGATTCTTTAAGCTCTGCTAACTTATCGTACTTGAAAGTTGCGCTGAAACAAGCTCACCAGCTAAAGGCAGGTGATAAAAAAGCAGGACTTAGAAACATTTCTTTGTTTACATTTTTGCAGGTGCAACACCCATACAACAGGCCAGCGGGTGTCCCCGGCTGACCCCGCGTGGGTCCCCGGCTTACCCAGCGGCAGTCCCCGTGGGTGTCCGGGGGTCTCGTGGGTGTCACCGGCTGACCAAGCGGGGGTCCCTGAGGGAGCCCGGTGGTCCGGCAGCTGTCCGGGCATTCCGTGAGTGTCCCCGGCAGACCAAGAGGGAGTCCCTGAGGGAGCCCAGTGGTCCCGCAGGTGTCTGGGGGTCCCGTGAGTGTCCCCGGCTGACCATGCAGGGGGTCCCCGAGGGAGCCCGGTGGTCCTGCAGGTGTCCGGGGGTCCCATGGGTGCCCCCGCCTGACTAAGCAGGGGGCACCGAGGGAGCCCGGTGGGCCTGCAGGTGTCCAGGGGTCCCCGCTGCCAAGTGGTAGAAATTGTGTGCCAACCCCAAAAACAACTTTACGTAAAAATTAATACAACCCCATAACACATACAGTACAGTATTGCGCAAAATTACTATTCTCCACATATGGATAGTACTGCATTTCATGGATAATACTGCATAGGGATTATACTGCATTAAGCTGTAGAAAGAAAGTAAATGTATTTAGCACTCAGAGGGGTCCATGGGTGGTCCTCGCAGCTGTCTGGGGGTCCACTGATGTTGACGTGAATATATCTGTGTCCCCCTTGAGCTGATTATCATTAATTGAATTAAATGAGAACACATTATTGATTTTAAATGAATAACAATGTAATTACATCTATCTTCCTAACTTGGGGGTTAATTTAAAGGGCAATACTCCCGTGATCAGACAACAACCATCCTGACAATAATCCAATAATCCAACTTTCTGCCACACCTTTATACAAACAAAGATTACTTCTTGTGATGTAACACCTTCATGACTCAACATGTTACATACAACATACATGTCAGATTGATCAGTTTATTTTCTAAGTCAATACTCCTATTGGTTTCGCTGCATCACTTTCACTGTGAATTCAGGAATGGGCAATATTGGATGATTCATCACAGCTTTAATAATGTGTTGTAACACATCTGAATTAACTTAATGGAATTTTCAATTACTACATTCATATGTTCACAATACTATACAACACACATTGTCAATCATTACAATCATGTGACTTATTAGTCTGCCCATTTAAACGATATAAGGAGCCACTTACCTTACAGGGTGAATGGATCTTCAACCCAGATTAGCCTTTTTTGTGTTGCTTTTTTTGCGAGGAGAGGAGGGACCTATTAGTTGCGGACAGAGAGATATAGAGGATATGCTTCTATGGATAGAGATGGAGAGAGGATGAGGAGGATAGAGCAGAGAGGACTGCTATACTCCTAGAAGTCTCCGTCGAGTCTCTTTTTGCTTCTCTTTGCCATACGCATACCAAGACTTATCCCGTGACCCCCCCCCCCCTCCCCCCGCACTGTCTCATTATAGGTAATGTACCGACACATCTTACACCTGGTAAACCACTTCTCTATATTACAGGCGGGCGAGTCTCCACCCCATGGCTGTATGCTCCCTACCCCTGCGGATGGCCAGAGGATCCTCCTGCTCTAAACCTCCCGATTGTTGCTGAAGATTGTGACGTATGGCAATGTTGTGCCAGAAGCAATAACAATCGACTAAAATGTGGCTGAATACTGTGCCGCAACCACCAATCTATCAACAAGTTCCTATAAATGTTTTCAACACTCCACAATGTCCCTCAGTCGAAATCCCATCACGAAGTCTCGTGTTTGGTGTGTATCGTCGGTTGTCGCGCAATATGGGAATTATTCGCTGGCAGTACTTGCCTTTTATTTGCTGCAAGTGCTCGACGATCCACTTTTCGATGCCTCAGCCATTAATTGCCTACGCCACCTAGCCCCGTTCGGTCAGAAGAAGGCCGGCTCCTATCTGGCCTATAAACGTCAAATCAATGAAGTTAATATATGTACAATATTCAAACATTGGCCTATGCCACTTCCCTAGTACATATGAGTGAATACTATTAAACACATCGCCTAGACAATCAAATCCTCATTACTAAGATACCTGCATTGCATGATAAGATATACACTTTACAATGGTTAAGTATTTGTGTTACTTACAATATTAGCACACATAATGAACACTTAAACTCTAAGTAATAGTTTGTTTAAATTTTAAAACACCATTTCCTATATTAATCTTTCATGTCCATGCTTTCGTGACATTACTCTGTAGATTTGACCATACATTACAGTTCCACTATAACTGAAATGTTTCTTTCTTTACTTACAGTACGACACAGGAAAACAGAATTGTATTATTTGAGTGATGTCTAAGTGTACTCAGCATGACATTGAAAAAAATGTAGCACTATGACCATATGTAATTTCAACATCAGTTTATTGTAATGTTATCACACCATTTAAAGTAAATTGAAAAAAATCCTAAAATCTATATTCATGTCATCTAATCAAATCTATCATCTAAGATTAATTAGATATATAAATTTTGCATGTTCACTTGTCATGTATCATAGCATGAGTGGCCCATTGTTTATATTTGGCATGTGGCCATAATGTAAAAGCCTCATGTTGGTCGGTGTTTGGATACATCCATTCACATTATCTTCTGTCTGGGAACGTAGATGATCACACATCGTCTAAGAAGTAGATTGTAAGTATTACTGACAGAAATGTAGAGGTTTAAATCAAACTTAATGAGGGCATCTACAACACACCGTGTTTTCTTCTACTGTAACTTGTACTATCACGTGAAGCAATGCCGTTCTAACATATTACGCTACAGATCTTCTAAATACACTACTACTCTAACTTACTGTATCAAAGCAACGGTATTTATTGATTAAACATATATATCTCTATATATATTATTCATATCAACCATGGACAATGGCTCACAATGCTTGTACTACACAAGTTTTGGTTTGTCACACATTGCTATCACAACAACCTGATCTATACAGAATTGCAAACAACATTACCACTAGTCAGAATAGGATGGACCGATTTGCTGTATAAGTGCTGCAATTTCCAGCCAGTATAGATAAGTTTAGTCACACCAGAATCACCAGAACACATAACAACTTATAATGTACCATATGCAAAGTACACAGATAACGAAAATATGTACTGGCATTTCTGCACATATACATAGTTTATTAATGTTGCAATTTGATTCCTTTTCTTTTCACTGGGGCGTACAGATGTGGATTGACATTTAAGGGCTGCGTAGGAATCTCTCTGATTTTCCCCGGCCATTGCACAGCACTTTCAAACTATTGTCCCAACGCATATCGTTAACTAGTATCTTACCTTCTTTCAGAACTGTTTCCGGCATAATTTGATCTATCACACAACACCCAGCACGGCGATCCTGTTATATATATCAGGAAGAAGGCGAAAGGTTAACAAAAACACGTTAATTTAGAAAACAGAAAATCTTTTTTCTCTTTTCCCGTATGGTACGCGTGTCGCGTCAGAAATCGAAAGTCATATGTCCTGTCAGTCGGGTAGAAGGATTCCAGAGTGTTTAAAACTATTTCCGTTATAGATTACCTGCATAGTTTGCATTCATATCGTGTGGTGCAGTCAGTGAAAGGGTTGGTTGTGATTGTGCCGCTATATTCATCAATTCGGTTTAATGGTGTGTTCACTGGGTAGGTTGTAGCTTACTCTCATAACAGTTTTATCGGTTGTGGAATGTACTGGGCGGATACAGATAGTAAACTTTGTGCCCTTGTCATACGGTCGATGGCAATATCGGTATTAGCATATATCGTAAATCACTCCTAAAACTGCTTCCGTTATGGTTTGGTATTGCTCTGGGCCAACTCCGGTTGGAAAATAATAGAAATTTCGTCTGAACTTTTAAGGCAACCGCTGGCGGGCCCCTATAATCATGGTAGTTGTGCCCGACATTGTCCTGTCTTCTGACATTTTCCTTCACAGACATACGCATACCAATTCATAACTGACCAACACCACCCCTTTTTTCTGTCCAGAGACGTGGGGTTAGAATAAAGAACGATGATTGATACACGTGGGTGGCGGATAGGAATTTCCTCGCTACCTTAGGCTTTGGATGATATGTTGGATCATAAGGTTATTCTCCGTAATATATCAATATCTGTGAGCGTACTGGTTGTTCTGGGATTCTTTTCAATAGCGGTAGTATTAGATTGGTGTCAGGAACGCGTAGGTTTTTCCTTAGAACCATCTCAAACGGCTTGTTTTTTTCCAAGAATGGAGTACAGTACCCCACGATACGATGAATTCAGCTTCTTAGCAAAGTACCAAACTTTCATTATGTGCACAACACTGTACAAGGTCATTATGCCCAAGGAGATGTCCATGTATTAGTCTCCCACACAGGTGGTCAGCTAATTTGATAATTTTTTACTTTGCGTATTCACATGATTCTGTGGTCGCAAAGCTCACAAACACACATAATTTGGAAGAATATTGTTTTGAAAGAACATGTTGAAAATGTTAACCAATTTATAATGACTATTTTTTTCACTGTTAATACAAAAAACTATAATATATTTGTAATGCCACGCTCAGATAGATTCTTCACACATGAGAATCCTATTTTTGTTTAGGTTCCATTATGCACCTTAAATATGTTCTCATGACACACTTGATTATTTGCATCATTGTTCATTATGTTTGTTGAACATTAGTGAAATGGAACTAATGTGAAGAATAATAAGAATATTTCGAATAATAAATTGGGCAACTTTTTTGGAATTTCTTTTTCTTCGTGATGAGCGTGTAGTAGGCTTGCACGTGGTAATCAGTGGATGGTTACGTGAAACGTAGCCCTGTTCTTGGCAGTTGGTTGTGTTGGAGCTGGACCAGTGCCTTGGGTTGGCCCTTTGCCTGTGTTTTTTGCAGTGCCTGGGGTTTTGCCAGTGTTCAGATTGGCCACAGCCAATGGTTGGGCCAGTGCTCAATTGTTGGCCAATGCCATGTTGGGGGCCAGTGCCAATGGTTGGGCCAGTGCCAGTGCGCATCTGATGTTTCTGCTGCGACTGTGTCCAGTATTTGGTGCCAGTGGAATAGCCTTGCCATTGGATCCTGCTTTGTGTGCCATTGCCTGTGGGCTGTGGCCTCTTTCTGGCTCTGGCTCTCTTTCTGTCTGTGGCTTGGATTCTGCTCTGATCGGATTCTGCCTGGGTCTTCTCTTTCCTATCTGTGATTGTAGGCTTTTCGGATTGTTGGCTGTGGTCTGGCGGGGGGGGCGGCTTTGCCTGGACATTGTGCCCACCTGTGCATACCTTTGGCTATCATATTGATCTGCTATTTGCATGTTTATGAGAGGTCTCCTATTTTTTGGTTGAGTCATTAGTAAAAAATAACTGGTCATGCCTTTTCATTCCCTGATATATTTTTTCATGGTTTTTCCAGACGAGAACCACGACTATTCTAAAGCTTTTGCCTTAAACTAAGGCCCCGTTTACATTCTGGGGATGTGCTGGGCGTGTTTAAGGCAAGTTTAAGAAGTGGCTTTCCTGCATTGACTAATGGGAACAATAGGATTCACACAGCAGGGTCCCCTGGCAGTCCCATTCAGTTGGAATGGGACTGCCAGGGACCCCACTGTATCTGGAATGGGCCATTAATCATGCAGCAATGGCTGGGCTAGTTTAAGAGTCAAATTTAAGGCATGTATTCAGAATGTACCTGGGTGTACCTGGGTCTTTTTTTGGCATTGCACTGGTTTGTGTTTAGAGAGGTCGCAGTCTCTTCTGTACCTGTCTCTGCAAACTTTTTTTGGTTTTGGAAACCTGCACTCTAGGCTGGTTAGATTGGCCAATGCTGTTCCGCACAACCTTGGTCTCCCTGGCCCGCTGTATCTGACCATTGTCTTCCATCTGTTTTTCTTTCTGGTTTTGGGTATCACTGTAGTGCCATAAAATCAGGTCCGGATCTTCCTGGCTTTGGCCAAGAATATGTGGTGTATCCCCCTAGAACTTTCCTCATCACATATGACATCTTCCACAGGTTGTTGTATTGTTGTCAGGACAAATCGAAATCTGTGTTCCTCAGCAATAACTATATATAATAACACTTTTTTTACAATGCAACATAATGACTACTGTAAGTACTGGCACCGACACAACTTTTTATTCAGCAAATACCCGGTAGTTACCTGGCATATCCTGGGAATGCGCCACTCCTAACCTCTGACCAAGCCCCGTGGCATTGCCTTCCCAGCCTGGTTCATGCCTGGCGATGGTCGGCTGATCTGTTAAATTATAATGATTGATGTAATATTAGCTGCATGCTTCGCGTGTCTACACAGATGCTAAATTCGGAATTGTAATGCAGTTTATATATATATACTGTGGCAGTATTGCAGCCAGCAGCGGGAATAAAATGCTTCAAAACATCCTGCTTGAAATAACCAATATGTCTCTCGGGCAGAACAACCAGTCACAACCTCAATACAACCCTTATACCCATGTCGTGGGACTAGCCACGCTCGAATAAAGTGTGTCGCCATTGTAATTATGTCTCCCTTTATTTGCCTTGTACATCCAGTGTGAATGCACATATTGTTATCTATTTTCTTTAATATGTGCATCATTAAATAACAAACATCTTTTCACATAAACTGAACATGTGCCAATGTGTAATTGTGCCATCCTATCACTCATACATATAACAGATAGTTTTTTTAGTTATAATATACATGCTTGCATTGCTCACAGATTTCCGTTGAATCCGAATAAACATATTGATTACTTATGCATAATATCATACGACTCACCTGTGATGTCGAATGTGAGATAGATGGCCCAATATCTCTGTTCCCTCCAATCCCAATTAATAAGTCCTGTTTCAATGAGGGATACATTCTTTCCTCATAGATTGTGAAGGCAGTGATGCTGGAGGGCCGCCCCTGTCTCCATGCAGTCGGCCTGGCCGCTGCATCTGCTCTTCAGTCTCATTTTATCTCCCCAAAGCGTTTTTCTTACCTCTCTGGGTTCTTTTAAACACGCCTGATGCTGAGACAGATCGGATTCTGGTTTTCCCCCCCACAGTTTAGTCTTCGTGACTGTCTTCGTTGTAGCTGTGTACGGCAGTTCCTCGGTATCCGAAACACATGCGTTACTCACATGGCTTGGATATCGAACGCTGTAAGCGAAACACGTTGTTCCCATAGGAACACTGTTTAAATGAAGGTTCCGTTCCTGAGCATTTTTAAATATCTAAAATACCAAAATATTTATTACGGCAGACAATAAGATATCAGCACACACATAAATTATTAGTTCATATAACTGTTTAATATACTATAACATCATATCTCATATAATATCAAATATCATATATATATAGTATAATCTAGTATAGATATATATATTATATAAACCTAACCAACTTTGCAAAGCTTCGTAAGAGCGTTGGAATAAGCCCGTTTTGGCTTTGTAAAATGACATAGTATGCATTCGCATAGCGTTGTAAAGCCAGTCGTTGTATAACTAAGCCGGTGTAAAACGAGACTTGCCTTATATGCAAAAATTGTTTATACATGCCTAGAGGTTAATATATTTGTTAACGTTGTGTGATTATTAGTATGGTAATATATTAAACTGTTTTCAACATGTGCATTATTACAGACACCTATTAGCTATGTCATGCGCGCATTAGTTACAAAATTAATCTGCCCAATCAGCATCACACCTCGGTTATAGCATACAGTTTATGCTCAATGTTACTTACTCACGCTACGCATAAATATTTATGGCATTTTATCCATTTTTTTTAACACTGGGAGGAATTTGCAGGAAGGAGTCGGAAGTACCATATAACCATTTTGTGGGTGACTATGATAATGTCCTATAAAGGGGTAAGTGACCACAAACTTACATTCCCCTGCGTCTCTACCACACCCACTTCCTTCCCTGTTAGGGATTTCTTTATCATATCCCTCACTTTTTGTGATGTCCCATTTTTCCCTCCCCTCACCATCCCTCCCCCTCCTGTTAATTGTATGTTATTAGACTTGGTTTTTTGCACATTTTCATAATTTCTTTAACTGTTGCTCATGCATATGTACAGCATTTAAAGTATTCTTGCTTGTTTGTAAATCAGTAGGAGTGCGGGGAACACTTTTTATGTTCTATATGTCGTGTCGGAGAGATTAAGGTCTCTTACATTGTTCCCCAGCACCCACAATGTACTGTTTGTCAAATATAGTTCATACATTAGGTAGTGCGGCCTATACAACATACTTTCTATATTATAATCGAATAATTGTAAATAATTCTTACAGATATGATCCAATAGTTTCAAACGAAGGACAGACACCTCAACAAGGATGGTCATTTTCCCGAGGGGTAAATCGGGGGTTTCCTAAGGCCCCCGTACGCACCTGTCTTGATGCTGGCCGCCTCATCACTTCCCATCCGCCTCCTCTGCATCACTGTTCGTAGCGGACACTTGTTACCTCTCTATTATTTTTCTCCTTGCTCCCTGTCCCTCCTCCCGCTACCCTCACCCCCGTCATCCCCACCTGGATATCCTCACTGGACACCCCACAGACTACCTGCCCTGGCAGGAGGTCCATACATGTACGTGCCACTCCTCTCCCATGCTCCCTGGCCGCCCCCTATGAACATGACACAAAACCACTCAGACTAGCCATCGGAACCAAAAAAAAGCTAAAATCCAAGAGCCAACACAACAAGAGCATGCTCACTCGACGCCTGGTACCTAGGAGAAAGAGGGGGACCGGGGAACCGTGTAAAAGGCTAATTACTAAAGAATCCCACGTACACCGTGACATGTGAGGAGATAAAAGAGAGGGATATGAACGAGTAACGAAGGCTACCAAAGATTAGTTGTCCGAAAGGGGCAACGCAACGCGGGTCGATGACTAAGCTACGATTAGAGTCCTGGAGTTCATCGCAACAATCGCAAACAACTGGCGGAAAAGTAGATAAGTGGAAGCTTACATCGAGATAAGCAGCAAGAAATACGTAGACTGCGAGGGGGAGCATACAGGCAGAGGGTTCTTGAGGGCCAAGGAGCTAGGTCGCAGGGAGGCGAGACAGATCCGGGAATACAGGAAAGGTTATATAACACAAAAAAACTGACGACAGGGGAGGGGAAAAGACGTGCAGAGAGGAGGGGTGCCAAAACAAGAGGGCTGAAAAGAAAAATATAAGCTATAGTGGGTACATCGCGAGTAACCACTGGAGAGAGGGATGAGACAAAGGTACGGGTGTCCCCCCCCTCCCCCTCTCACCCGCGCCTCCCCGGCTCCCCACGGTCCACCTCCCCCCCTTGCCCACCCTCCGCGCCTTCCCCCCGCCTCGCCCCATTTTCCGTCCCCTCACCTCAGCCAACACACCTCCCCACTCCCACGCTCTGCCACTCCGCCACCAATGCACCTTTCCACTCCCTGCTCCACACTCCACCAGCTCCCGCACCACTCACACATCCACCTTCACACTTCACTCAACATCCACTCACCCTTCCACGTCCATTTCCACTCATCCTTCCATTTCACTCATTCACTCAGCTCCACAAAACAAATAGAAACAAAAAGACACAACTAGCAAGTTCTTTCATACTAACAATACAAAAAGTGTACGGTAACACATCTGAATTATTAATATAAATGAATTTTTTCAATTAATACAATTCATATGTTCACAATACTAACAACACACATGTCATCATTACAATCATGTGACTTATTAGTCTGCCTATTTAAACGATAAAGGAGCCTTACCTTACAGGGTGAAGGGATCTGGCACCCAGATTACCTTTTTGTGTTGCTTTTTTGCGAGGAGGAGGAGGGACTTAGTTGCAGATGAGAGAGTGAACTATAGGATAGAGCTAGTAGCGAGAGATGGAGAGAGAGGATAGAGAGGACCTCTTCTCCTCTCTTCCTTCTCTTCTCTTGCTTCTCTCTCTTCTCTGCTCTATACGCATAGCTGTCAAGAGCTTGATCTCCTTGTTTTTAGACACCCCTTCCCCCCCCCCCCGCAATTATATTATATGTAAATGAAAATCTTACATGTGAAAAAATTCTCTATTAACATGCGGCGAGTCTCCACCCCACTGGCTGTATGCTCCCTAACCCCTGCAGGAGGCACAGGAGGATCCTCCTCTAAATCCTCCCGATTGTTGCCTTGAAGATTGTGACGTATGGCAATGTTGTGCAGAATGCAATAACAAATCGCTATGTGGCGAATACTGTACGCACCACCAGATCTATCAAGACATCTAAAATGACTTTTCAACACTCCAAATGTCCTCTCAATCACCGAGCGTGTGGATATGTGTGCGGCATTATATCGTTCCTCTGCAGGGGTTTGAGTATTACCCAGTGGGGTCAGAAGCCAAGGACGGCTTCCATATCCTGAGTCGCCTATAAGACAGTCAAATCACATGAATGTTAATATATGTAACAATATTCAAAACATTGGCTATTGCCATTTCCTAGTACATATGAGTGAATAATATAAAACACATGCCCTAACAATCAAATCCTCATTATCTAAGATTACGCTGCATTGCATGGATAAGATATACAACTTTACAAATGTTAAGTATTTGTGGTTACTTACAATATTAGCAACACATAATGAAACATTAAACTCTAAGTAATATTTGTATGTTTAAAACACACATTTCTATATTAATCTTTCATGTCCATGCTTCGTACAATTACTCATGTAGAAATTTGACCAATACATTACAGTTCCACTATAACTAAATGTGTCTTTCTTCAGACGACATAGGAAAACATGAATTGTATTATTTGAGTGATGTCTAAGTGTAATCAGCATGACATTGACAAAAATGTAGCACTATGACAAGATGTAATTTCAACGTTTATTGTAATGTTTACACACATTTAAAAGTAATTGAAAATATCCTAAAATCTATATTCATTCATCTAATCAAATTCTATCATCTAAGATTATCTAGGATATATAAAAGTTTGCATGTTCACTTTCATGTGTATCATAGCATGGCTGGGAAGGCAAACGCAACGGGGCTTGTCAGAGGTGAGGAGCGGCGCATTCCAGGTATCTGCCAGGTACAAACTGGGCATTTGCTCGAATAAAGTGTGTCGATGCTGTACCTTAGGTTTTGGATGATTTTGATAATAAGGGTAGTTCTCCGTAATATATTCATATATCTGTGAGACAGTAGCTTGTTTCTGGATTCGGTTTTCAATAGCGCTATATATTAGTTTGACGTAAGAGAACGGAGGCTTTTCGTAAGAACACATCTCAAACGGCATGTTTTTTCAGGGAATGGAGTAAAGTAACCAAAATGATACCTTAAATTCATCTTGTTACAAAGTAGCCAAACTTTCATTACATGCACAACACTGTACAAGGTCATTATACAAAGGAAGAAGTGTCCATGTATTAGTCTCCCACAACATGTGGCCAGTGTATTTGATAATTTTTGCTTGCGTATTCAACATGATTCTGTAGCAAAACTCACAAACACACATAAATTGGAAAGAATATTGTTTTGAAAGAACATGTGAAAATGTTTAACAATTATAATGAATATTTTTCACTGTTGTTATGTAAGCATGAGATAGATTCTTCACACATGAGAAATCCTATGCTGTTTAGTTCACATGTATGCACCTGAAATATGTTTTCATACACACTTGATTACTGCACATTGTTCAGTATGTTTGTTGAACATTAGTGAACGGAATTAATTGAAGAATAATAAGAAGAATTAGAATAAGAAATTGGCTACTTTTTTGTGAATTTCTTTGTGATGAGTGTGTGGTAGGCCTTGCTGTGGTATTAGGTACACGGTTACGTGAACGTAGCCTTGTTCTTGCAGGTAGTTGTGTTGGATGCTGGGCCAGTGCCTGGGGTTGGCCCAGTACCTGGGGTTGGCCCAGTGCCTAGGGTTGGACCAGTGCCAATGGTTGGGCCAGTGCCAATGGTTGGGCCAGTGCCTGGGGTTGGGCCAGTGCCAATGGTTGGCCCAGCGCCTGGGGTTGGGCCAATGCCAATGATTGGGCCATAGCCAATGGTTGGGCCAGTGCCAATGGTTGGGCCAGTGCCAGCTGATGTGGCTGCGGCTGTGCCAGTGCCAGGATTTGCGTCAGTGGAATAGCCTGTGCCATTGGATCCTGCTGTGCCATTGCCTGTGGCTGTGGCTCACTTTCTGGCTGTGGCTCTCTGTCTGACTCTGGCTTGGATTCTGGCTCTGGCTCTCTTTCTGGCTGTGGCTCTGATTCTGGCTCTGATTCTGCCTGTGGCTCTCTTTCTGACTGGGATTGTGGCTCGGATTGTGGCTGTGGCTCTGGCTGGGGCTGTGCCTGGACATGTGCCACAACCTGTGCCATACATTTGGCTATCATAGTGTGGCTATTTGCCATGTTTAGGAGAGTCTCCTGTTGTTGTGTCATTATAACTGTCATGCTTTTCATTTCCTTATATATTTTTTCATTGATTTTAGCCTGTCTCTCTGCAAGATCTTTTTGGTTTTGGAAAAACCTGCCCTCTATGCTGGTTAGATTGGCCAATGCTTCCGCACAAACCTTGTCTCCCTGGCCCGCTTGGATCTGACCATTGTCTAAATCTGTTTCTGGATTTTGGGTATCTTGTAGTGCCATAAAATCAGGTCCGGAATCTTCTGGCTCTGGGACAAGAATATGTGGTGTATCCACTAACATTTCATCATCACTTATGACATCTTCCACATGTTGTTGGGTTGCAGACAGATCGGAATCCGTGTCCTCAGCAATAACTATATAATAAATAACACATTTTTACAATTAACATAATGACTAAGTAATTATGTGCTCCTCTTTATTTGCCTATACATCCAGTGTGAATGCACATATTGTTATGCTATTTCTTTAATACGTGCATCAGTAAAATAACAAGCATGCTTTTCATAAACTGAACAGTGACATGTGTAATTTTGCCATTCCCTGATCACATCATATAAACAGATGATTTTAGTTTTATGTGTGTATACAGGCATACCCCGTTTTACATACACTCGCTTTACGTACACTCACTAGTACATACATTTTTTTTTTGTTGCACCTTACCCCCTGTGTACGTACGCGTGCTTCGCGAGTACGGACACCAGGGGGCGGCGTGCGCACCTCAGCACTCCTGCAACCTCCTTCATGCTCGATCTCCCTGTTCCCTCTGCCCTCCGATCTGTCTCTGTTCCCCCTCCCATCTGTCTCTGTTCCCCCTCCCATCTGTCTCCGTTCCTCCTGCACCCAAGCTCCATAAATCTGCAGCTTAACCAGCAATTCTGCCCGCACTTACTGCAGCCCGTGATTCTGCTTCCTCCGATCCCCCGCTCCTCCCCCCTCCTCCCTCCTCATAGCTCGCTCCTGTCTGCTGTGAGGGGGAGGAGAAGATTGTCTGCTGCAATCTTTGCTTGTGTGTGTGTGTGTGTGTGTGTGTCTCGGATTCTGTCTCTGGCTCGGATTCTGTCTCTGGCTCGGATTCTGGCTGTGGCTCGGATTCTGGCTGTGGCTCTCTTCCTGGCTCTGGCTCGGATTCTGCCTGTGGCTCTCTTTCTGTCTGGGATTGTGGCTCGGATTGTGGCTCTGGCGGGGGCTGTGCCTGGACATGTGCCACAACCTGTGCCATACATTTGGCTATCATAGTAAGGCTATTTGCCATGTTTAGGAGAGTCTCCTGTTGCTGTGTCATAACTGTCATGCTTTTCATTTACTTATATATTTTTTTCATTGGTTTTAGCCTGTCTCTCTGCAAGATCTTTTTGGTTTTGGAAAAACCATCCCTCTATGCTGGTTAGATTTGGCCAATGCTTCCGCACAAACCTCGTCTCCCTGGCCTGCTTGGATCTGACCATTGTCTTAATCTGTTTCTGGATTTTGGGTATCCTGTAGTGCCATAAAATCAAGTCTGGGATTCATGATTGGATACATTCTTTCCTCATAGGATTGTAAATGCAACGAGGCTGGAGGCCCGCCTCCTGTCCCATATGCATGTCGGCCGGCTGCTGCCATCTTCCTCTTCAGTCTCAGTTTAATATCCCCAAAGCGTTTCTTACAGTCTGGGGTTCTTTTAAACACCCCTGATGCTGAGACAGATCGGCATATCGGTGGCCACAGTTTAGTCTTCTGACTGGTCTTCGTTTTAGCCGTGTGTAACAGCTATTCCCTCTAGCCTGACCCACCCAATTTCATATTGGCCCGTGTGGTCTAAACAGCCCCCATTACATGGTCGTGTCTGGTGGTGCACCTGTAGGCAACAGGACTCCTGAGTCTCCCGCATGATGGTATTCGGGGATTGTCAATCCAGACAGGCAGCTGAGGTAGTGTGTGCGAGTCCTACCTATATCAAGTGCAGCGCCTCCACCTCATCAGGATCTATGCGTCCGCAGGGAGATGGTCCTGATGAAGAACTCCTTGATGGTGCCGTCCACTGGAGAGTAACTTCACACTCACACAGCGGGGGTATCTTTGAACAGGGCATCTTTATTGATCTCGTATGGGCAAACTGCCCTTCACAGCCAGCTGTCTCAGCCGCACATATTGATTTGCTGTCCCTTTTGATAGGTATGCCCTCCCAATGGAGTGGGATCCCCTCTCCCCGGAGGGAGGTCACCCTTGTGCCAGGTCCCTGGACACAGTGTGGCTCTTACGAAGTCTGATGTAGAAATGGACCACTAGTTACTGCACTAGTGGATCCTTCCTTCCCAACGCACTCCAACAACTCAGCAACCATTCAGCAACAACCTAACTTTGGGCAGTGCTGTGCCTTGTATACTTCAGGAACTGTCACAGCTCTGATGTCACTAACTGTGGACTCAGAGCATGTAGCCACTCCCACCCATACATAGGGCACCTCACCAGGGTGTGAGGGCAAACCTCCATGATTACTGCTGGCATCCCTGTAACTTACCAGGTTTACTGCCAGCAGGGGAGACAACTGCAAACCATTTCACAGCATGGCTACAATCTCCCCCTGGTGAATCCCGACCTTCCCGGCTGGGACATAAATTTGGTGTACCTTTTTCCAGGAAGCACTGTGAAATAGAACACATAATTAATCAAACAACATTCTTGTTTCATAATTATCAATTGTATAACGCTCCTGACCAGCAGAGAGCACTCAAGTAAGACACAGACCTCACTATTCTGTCTACCTAATAATAGTGGCGAGGATCTGGTTTCTTCACCTCTCTACCTGCCATGTCAGTTACTGTAATGCTATTCTCTCGAGCCAAGCCGCTCTCGGGTCTATACACAGCTTTGTGCATATACACTGGCAACACTTTTTATTGAAGCACGGCTAGCACCGCAAGCCGGGGGATGCCCCGGCGTGCTAGCCGCACTCCCTCAGCGATGCGCGGTCACGCGTCATCGGGTGCCTGCGCCCCCTGCACGCGCGTCCTGGTGTCCCGCGATGTGGGGGACGGCGGCAGGGGGTTCCGGGGGACCCGGCGGACTCAGCAGCGGGAGGGAGAAAGCCCCGATCGGAGGGCTCTCCTCCGCTGCTTCGGCACGCGCCCGGCACCCTCCGGCGCGCGCCAGGTTACTGCTGCGGCCGAGAACGGGCAAATGCTCGAATAAACTCGGCCGCAGCAGTATATGCTGCGCCCAATGCTCCATACTCGCATTAACTGGGAGATCCTCTCTTCGGCTCTGCGCCCCGTAATGGCACCCCCTTTATTTACCATGTACATTTCAATGGTTTCTCGTAGCCACCCATCCCGCTTATCCTCAATCTCCTGCATGAGGGGTTCGGGAACATAGGGGTACTCTAACCCATGGGGGTTTTTGTACTGGGCTACAATGGCTCTTTCTGCGCGGCTGGTCCAGATTAATTTGGTATTACCCGCCCTCCCTGGCAGCACCCAGGACAGGGGTTCGTCCGGTTCTGCCTGATCCTCAAGTTTACTGGGACCCAATGGCTCTATTAGCCCTCGACTAATGTCGTACCACCGGTCCTGCATGGCCTTTAAATGAGCCTCCTCAGTGAATTCCCCCTTGGCCCACCAATAGTCCACCACCCCATCCCGCTCTAGGGTGTACCGGGTCCTATCTAACCAGGCCTCG
Organism: Ascaphus truei; assembly: GCA_036426205.1. Taxonomy (NCBI): domain Eukaryota; kingdom Metazoa; phylum Chordata; class Amphibia; order Anura; family Ascaphidae; genus Ascaphus; species Ascaphus truei. The sequence continues at coordinate 97,007 of WSYH01001549.1, forward strand.
TATCCCTCAAATAAGGGGGCCCACCACCGGGTCTCCTTAACCTCCTCTGCAGCGGACTCTACAGACTCTCCCTCCTCTAGTTCTCCCCAGGAGGACACTCTGGATGTCCCGGTAGACCATGACTGTGATCCCACCCTCTTGGGCCTACTCTCTAGGGTGACACTCACAACGCTTAGGCCATCACTAGACGCGGACACTTGCCGCGAATACCTTCCACCCACCGAACCATCATCAGACGTACCCCAGTCCAAGCCCCCTTCAGTCCGTTCATCGGAAGTGACCCGCTAGGGAGCAAACCTTTACATGTACAGATGGTGGGAGCAGTTTCTCACTGAAGGGGAAACTTAATTCACAGCAGATGATTCAGACAGCAGTGACTACTTTTACTTGTACAGTGTGTGGGAAACATTTAAGTACCAAGAGGACCCTCCTCAATCATCAGAGGTTTCATACAGGATAGAAACCATTCACATGTGCAGAGTGTAGTAAAAGCTTTTCTCGGAAGACAGAACTCCTCAACCAGGAGTGGATTCATACAGGGGAGAAACCATTCACATGTACAGTGTGTGGGAAACAATTTAGTTTTAAGAGCCACCTCCACAGACACCAGATGACTCATACAAGAGAAAAACCATTCACATGTACAGAGTGTAGTAAAAGCTTTTCTTGGAAGACGGATCTCCTCACCCATGAGCGGATTCATACAGGGGAGAAACCATTCACATCTACAGTGTGTGGGAAACAATTCAGTATTAAGAAAAACTTCTTCAGACACCAGATGACTCATACAGGAGAAAAACCATTCACATGTGCAGAGTGTAGTAAAAGCTTTTCTCGGAAGACAGAACTCCTCAACCACATGAAAAAACAAACTTTATTAAACGGTGTACAATAGCAATGTGAATATAAATACTTACATATTTCAACATTTTTAAAACGGTTAAACCTCACACATCACATTTCAGCTTTTTTTTTTTTTTTTAAATAAATCATTAAGTTAATAAAAGGGGGGGGGGGGAATAGAGTATTGCTGTGTTAATGAGACGGATGAGCCTTACACGCGGCAGTAAGGACATCCATCCTGGGTGTATTTCCAGACTGCTACTCTGAGCTCTGGTTCCAAATTCAGACGGGAACGAATTTTGCTTTTTAAAGTAGTTAATTTGGAGAAAGTGGCTTCACACAGGTAAGTTTAAGCAAAAGGCAAGAGAACTTCAATAGCCTTTGCAGAAATACCTGGCTATTATTTCTTCATGGAGACCCGAAAACTTGTAAGACTTTTCGCTTTGAATTCCATTTTTAATGTGGAGTTGTTAACTATAATCTTTTCTTGATCCATAATTGGTAGGTGGGTGCTTCCTACATCTGTATCAATAGGATTCCGAATCCAGTCAAGCTCCCCTGTTTGTAAGTCCATTTCAAGATCCTGTTTCATATTTATGCTTCGAGTGAGCTTTTGTTAAAAAAAGCAGAAATGTTATCACCCATTTTTTTCAAAAATATCGCTGTGGTAACAAAATTAGAAGCCATCTTTCATTGTAGAATTTTTCAGCCAACTTTTGGTTGTGATTTGAAAAGGTAAAGTTGGAGTTAATCCTTGAGCTCAAAGTCTCGGCGAATAATCTTTCCCGTGTGATAACTACCTAACTTCCGTATGCAAAAGGAGGTGATCATATTGTGGGCCCATTTTATTATAGAAAATGGAAAATAGCCTACTCCTATAAAGGTCGAGCTTTAATAAAATTAACTATTTTTATTGCATCATTAAGAACTGTGTTGGCTTTGGGCTCAAGGTTTTTTGCAGAAGGAACTTCACAATGTACCATGCAAGGTTTTGCACCTTTGTTCTGAAACCCTTCTTATGTCCCATCTTATGTCCCATCATTGCAGCTGCACCATCTGTACACACCAACACAATTATGCCAGAGCAGATCATTGGCCTTAAAATATTATTTCACAATATTGAAAATATTTTCTCCCGTAGCGTCCTTAAAGTTATTTGCGGAACAACATTTCTATGATTTCACCTTCATAACCGTATTTAACAAATGCATACTTACCACTTTGTTGAATTTGCATTAACAGTTGTTTCAATGTCTTTTGATAATTCTATAATACGTCTCTTTACTGTGTCACGGTATCGTTTTTAAGGCTTTAGCATTAACGGCCTAGCGTGCCTACTGCGTGGTTTACGTACCCCACCCTACAAACTTAGTCGACACAGTTTTTTGTGGAAGTAAAAAATGGTCACAGCTTTATTGTTTAACAATACTATAAAATAACTGTCAGCCATAAACTTAGTCCTTTTGTCATCACTATTCTCGGTATCTTCCGGCGAGAGGAGCCCTCCTCCGCCTGCCCTATTCTACCGTCAACCGGGCGACACACTCTCCGCCGTGAGGGACACTCGCCCCATATCTCACGGCCCCGTCATCCGTTCACCCTAGGTCCCCCTTTTCATGGCCGCCTGGGCTTACTCACATAGGATAGAGCCCAGCTACCTAAGATTGGTGCCAGGGGTACAGCGACCGACCGCCTGCATCGGCGCCTCCAGCCCGCACGATCTTTTCAGGGGGACCGTTACCTGGCGGCCCATCCGCATCGGGTGGAGCCCCATTTCGGGTATTTACGGTGTCCCTACGATGACTGGCCTGACAGTTCCGCCACCCGGAGGACCCATTAAGGCAACTTACTGGGGACTAACCCCACACACCAAGCTGTGACCCTAAACCCTGACTGCTGATCGCTTGCAAAGGCCTGAGCATGTTATTAATAAAAATACCCCGTCCCTCCTGTGCCAACTGCTCCCCCTTTATTCGAATTCCCCATGCTTCACAGTCAGACCCCCACAAGAGAGGATGAACTTACGGATGTCTCTGTTAACTTCTCGCCTTGCCTTCTCTATGCCCACCCAACTGCGTGCCCCCCTCCATACCAGCCGAGGTATAATCTCTGACCAAATAATGACTGCGTCACTCCAGAGGGCTTTAAATCTGGCGCAGTCGGCGTGTATCTGGAGGATTAAGTCTAAAGACTTGGTGGCCACCATATCGTTCCCGCCCAGGTGTATCATTTTCACGTGGGGCTTCCTACTATAGACTGCAAGCGCACTTGTGGTGGTCGGCACCAAATCTCTCCAGCACATTCCTCTCTTACCCAGCCATCGTATGTTCATGCTCTCGTGGGATTCCCAGCTGCAGACCCAGCGTGCTCGCCGCCCGCACCCGGGCCCAGTACATGAAAGAATGACCAATCAGCCAGACTTCCTGCGCTGCGCTTGCTTCTCCCACTGTGAAGACAGAAAACATGTTAGAACTGCACGATTATCTAATTACTCCCCTGCTGGGACTTAATGTACCCTTTGTAGGCGTTTGACTTCCACCTCCCCAGTTCCTTAATCTGCGCTATAGGCAGCCCCTGCTCAGAGGCTACCGTTGCAGCCCCAATATGAAATGAGTGGGTCCCAAAATTGGTGGCATCTATGGCCTCCCTGACCTGACCTAGACTAATTCTAAGCTTTCTGACTTTGTCTGCAGGTACGCGTGATTCCCTCGCCAGCGTGTCAATCTCTATACCGAAGAATGACAGTATTTCTGTTGGGCCCTCAGTTTTCTCCTCTGCTATGGGAACCCCCAATTCCTTCATGGTCCCCTTAGTACTCTCCAGCAAACTGTTGCACTGCAGTGAACCCGGGGGACTCACCAGCAGGAAGTCATCCAGATAGTGCGCAACTGTGCTAGTCCCCGTCTTACTGACTATGCACCAATGCAAGAAAGTACTAAATGCCTCAAAGTAGGCGCATGAAATGGCGCAACCCATGGGGAGACATCTATCAATGTAATACGCACCCTCAAATGTACACCCTGCGAATCTGAAGCTGCTGGGGGCCAAAGGTAACCGCCGAAAGGCTGATTCTATGTCGATTTTTGGCAATAGTGCTCCCTCCACCTATGTTAATTATCACTATGGCGGTGTCAAATGATTGGTATTGTACCCGGCATAGCATCATTCACAGACCCCCCCCTCCCCCTTGAGTATGACAGGTGTTGTATTAGCCTGAATTTGCCTTTTGTCCTTTTTTGGCACCACACCCAGCGGGGAAATAATTAACTGGGCGATAGGGGGGATGTGAATGGGCCCGACATACGCCCCAATCTCCTCTTATTTTTTCTTTAATTATGTGTTTGTGTGTTGTAGCGGATTTAAAGTTTCGGTTAACTCCCCTAGCTTGTACCACCCCCCACCCCCCACTGGTATGTGAAACCCCCCTTCCAGAAACCTTGCTTTCTCCCGGTCAGGGTACCCCCTTAACCAATAACTCAGCCCGCTAAGACTGACCGGTGTTGGGTCCTGTGTTAGGTGCCTTCCCACCTCTCCCCTGGTTGTGGTTGCCCCGGGCTTTGAAGCATTTCTTAACGGGGTGGCTACCCCCGCACTGGCTACACATGTTTAAACTTGCAACTCGCCCCCCGTTTGCAGTATTTATCGTTAAACGCCCAACACTCCCCTTTGTTGCCCCTGCTTGCTGAATGACTCCTGGGCCGACCGTCCGGCCCCTTGGGAAAGGGCGCGTTACCCCCCTGTTTCCTGTTTCCCACTAGCTTCATCCACAATTTCATGTCCATCTTCCCCAGAATCAACCGTGTATCCCCCTGCCACCTCTGCCTGAACTGCTCATCATAATCTCGCCACGCTGACCCCCGTGTTCGTCATGTATGGTCTGTATCACATTCAGGTATTTCATCACATTATGCAATTGTTTTGGATGCTGTTCAGCAGGGGGGGGGGGGAACAAAGCAGCAGGGGTAGCGTGGCCCCAAAGCTGCAGGGGCAGCGTGGCCCAAATCTGCAGGATTGGCAGAGTGAGGGAGAATACGATCTCCCATGAAGGGGGGTAGAGCGGCCCTTCCTTCCCTGCTCTGCTGTGAGCAGGAACCGGAGTGAGGCTGGGGGGCAGAGCTAGTCTGCCGAGCTGCTTGCTTCATTCTCCGGCTGGGAGAGGGCTGCTGCTGCTGGTCGGGCCACTGCCGCCGTGCGGGATGTCCGGCGGTCGAGTGCAGGAGGCTGGATGCCGCTGGGCTGGGTGCCGCTGGGCCGGGTGCCGCTGGGCCTCGTGCTCCTGGGCTTCATGCTGCTGATCGGGAACCACACACAGGTACCTGCAGGGAGAGAAAAACAGGATTAATGAACTCTCCCCGCACGCGACGGGTTTAAATAGACCGCCGTCCCTCTCCCCCCTGCTGCGCGCGCAACTCCACACCAGCTCGTGGTGAGTGGAAGGACAAAGCCAACCCATGCAAACACTGGGCGCATGGCGGCCATTATGTTGGCGACGGGACCATTTTGGAACCTCTGCCCTTCTATTTTCCACCATGCATAATTTCGCACATCTTAATTGCAGTTGGAAGTATTAACGTTTCACCAATATTATATGATGTCATTGCATGGACAATCAGTTGAGACACTTCATAAGATGCCCTCTGAGCCTTTGATACAGTCACATATTTAGAAGCACAAGCTCCATAGCGTGACTTGTTAGCTAAGAAGTTTCACTTGAAAAAAACTCATAGGGAAAAACAGTCTGCATGGTGGCACAGATTTTGGGGAGACAGTTGATTGAACCATAAATTCATCTTCTTACAAAGTAGCCAAACTTTCATTATGTGCGCAAAACTGTACAAGGTCATTATACAAAGGAAGATGTGTCCATGTATTAGTCTCGCACATACAGGTGGTCAGTCTATTTGATAATTTTTGCTTGCGTATTCAACATGATTCTGTAGCAAAACTCACAAACACACATAAATTGGAAAGAATATTGTTTTGAAAGAACATGTGAAAATGTTAAACAATTATAATGACTATTTTTCACTGTTAATACAAAATAACTATATATATTTGTAATGCCAGCATCAGATAGATTCTTCACACATGAGAAATCCTATGTTGTTTAGTTCACATTATGCACCTGAAATATGTTCTCATACACACTTGATTATTGCACATTGTTCATTATGTTTGTTGAACATTAGTGAATGGAACTAATTGAAGAATAATAAGAAGATTTAGAATAAGAAATTGGCAACTTTTTTTGTGAATTTCTTCGTGATGAGCGTGTAGTAGGCTTTGCAGTGGTATCAGGTGCATGGTTACGTGAACGTAGCCCTGTTCTTGCAGTTGGTTGTGTTGGATGCTGGACCAGTGCCTTGGGTTGGCCCTTTGCCTGGGGTTGGCCCAGTGCCTGGGGTTGGGCCAGTGTCAATGATTGGCCACAGCCAATGGTTGGGCCAGTGCCAATGGTTGGGCCAATGCCAATGGTTGGGCCAGTGCCAATGGTTGGGCCAGTGCCAGTGCCAGCTGATGTTGCTGCGACTGTGCCAGGATTTGTGCCAGTGGAATAGCCTGTGCCATTGGATCCTGCTTTGCCATTGCCTGTGGCTGTGGCTCTCTTTCTGGCTCTGGCTCTCTTTCTGGCTGTGGCTTGGATTCTGGCTCTGATCGGATTCTGCCTGTGGCTCTCTTTCTATCTGTGATTGTGGCTCGGATTGTGGCTGTGGCTCTGGCGGCGGCTTTGCCTGGACATGTGCCACAACCTGTGCCATACATTTGGCTATCATAGTGATGCTATTTGCAATGTTTAGGAGAGTCTCCTGTTGTTGAGTCATTATAACTGTCATGCTTTTCATTTCCTGATATATTTTTTCATTGTTTTTACAGACGAGACCACGACTATTCTAAAGCTTGCCTTAAACTAGCCCGGTTACATTCTGGGTATGTGCTGGGCTTGTTTAAGGCAAGTTTAAGGCATTTCTGCATTGACTAATGACCCATAGGATTAACACAGCAGGGGTCCCTGGCAGTCCCATTCAGTTTGAATGGGACTGCCAGGGACCCCCACTGTTAATCTGATGGGCCATTAATCAATGCAGCAATGCTGGGGCTAGTTTAAGTCAAATTTAAGGCATGTATTCAGAATGTACCTGGGTGTACCTGGGTCTTTTTGGCGATTGCCACTGGTTTGTGTTAGAATAGTCGCAGTCTCTGCTGTAGCCTGTCTCTGCAAGATCTTTTTGGTTTTGGAAAAACCTGCACTCTAGGCTGGTTAGATTGGCCAATGCTTCCGCACAAACCTTGTCTCCCTGGCCCGCTGGGATCTGACCATTGTCTTCATCTGTTTCTGGATTTTGGGTATCCTGTAGTGCCATAAAATCAGGTCCGGAATCTTCTGGCTTTGGGACAAGAATATGTGGTGTATCCACTAACATTTCCTCATCACATATGACATCTTCCACATGTTGTTGTATTGTTGCAGACAGATCGAAATCTGTGTTCTCAGCAATAACTATATAATAAATAACAATTTTTTACAATCAACATAATGACTACTGTAAGTACTGCACCGACACACTTTATTCGAGCAAATACCCGGTATGTACCTGGCAGATACCTGGAATGCGCCACTCCTAACCTCTGACAAGCCCCGTTGCATTTGCCTTCCCAGCCTGGGTTCATGCCTGGCTGATGGGCGGCTGATCTGTTAAATGATAATGATTAGGATTTAATAGGCTGCAATGCTTCGCGTGTCTACCAGATGGCATAAATTCATGAATTGTAATGCAGTTTATATATATATACTGTGCAGTATTGCAGCCAGCGGGAATAAAATGCTTCAATCCCTGCTTGGAAAATAACTCAATGTACTCGGGCAGAAAACAGTCACAAACCTCAATACACCCGGGTATACCCGAATTCGTGGGACTAGCCAAGCTCGAATAAAGTGTGTCGCCAGTGTAATTATGTGCTCCTCTTTATTTGCCTTTACATCCAGTGTGAATGCACATATTGTTATGCTATTTCTTTAATATGTGCATCAGTTAAATAACAAGCATGCTTTTCATAAACTGAACAGTGACATGTGTAATTTTGCCATTCCCTGATCACATCATATAAACAGATGATTTTTGTTTTATGTATATATAAATGCTTGCATTTCTCACTATTTCTGAATAAAATATTGATGTAATAGCATACGACTCACCTGGTGTCGAATGTGAGATAGATGGCCCAATATCTCTGTTCCCTCCAATCCCAATAATAAGTCTGGGATTCATGATTGGATACATTCTTTCCTCATAGGATTGTAAATGCAATGATGCTGGAGGGCCGCCTCCTGTCTCACATGCATGTCGGCCGGCCGCTGCCATCTTCCTCTTCAGTCTCAGTTTAATCTCCCCAAAGCGTTTCTTACACGTCTCTGGGGTTCTTTTAAACACGCCTGATGCTGAGACAGATCGGCATATCTGTTTCCACAGTTTAGTCTTCTGACTGGTCTTCGTTTTAGCTGTGTACAGGCAGTCCTCGGTTATCCGACACAATGCGTTACTCAAAATGGCGTTGGATAGCGAAACGCTGTAAAGCGAAACACGTTTTCCCATAGGAACACTGTTTAAATGAAAGGTTCCGTTCCTGAAGGCATTTTTAATGCTAAAATACACAAAATATTTTACGCAGACAATAAGATATGCAGCACACACATAAATTATATAGTGCATATACTGTATTATATATAATATAACATAATATATAATATAATATACAAATATCATATATTATATAGTATAATATAGTATAATATATATATTATATAAACATAAACAACTTTGCAAAGCTTCGTAAGAGCGTTGGATAAGCCGTTTTGGCGTTGTAAAAATGAACATAGGTATGCATTGCATAGCGTTGGATAAGCCATTCGTTGTATAACGAAGCGTTGTAAAACGAGGACTGCCTGTATATGCAAAAATGTGTTTATACATGCCTATAGGTTAATATATTTTTAAGTTGTGTGATTTAATTATGTATGGTAATATATTAAACTGTTTTACAACATGTGCATATAATTACAGACACCTATTAGGCTATGTCATGCGCGCATTAGTGACAAATTAAATGTGCCCAATCAGCAGCACACCTCGGTTATAGCATACATGTTTATGCTCAATGTTACGTTACTCACGTCTTGCATAAATATTTATGGCATAATTTTTCCATTTGTTTTAACACTGGGAGGAATTTGCAGTGAGGGAGTCGGTAAGTACCATAGAACCATTTTGTGGTGACTATGAGAATGGCCCTATAGAAGGGGTAAGTGACCACGAAACGTTACATTTCCCCTGCGTCTCACCACACCCACTTCCTTCCCTGTTAGGGATTTCTTTATCATATCCCTCACTTTTTTGTGATGTCACATTTTTCCCTTCCCTCACCATCCCTCCCCCTCCTGTTAATTGTATGTGATTAGACTTTGTTTTGCACATTTTCAATTAATGTTCTTAACTTTTGCTCATTCATATGTATCAGCATTTAAAGTATTATTGATTGTTTAGTAATCATTAGGAGTGCGGGGAACACTTTTTATGTTCTATATGTCGTTCGGAGAGATTAGAGGTCTCTTCATTGTTCCCCAGCACCCACAATTTACCTGTTTGTCAAATATAGTTCATACATTAGGTAGTGCGGCCTATACAACATACTTTCTATATTATAATAGAATAATTGTAAATAAATTCTTACATGATAATGATCCATATAGTTGTTCAAACGAAGACATGACACCTTCAACAAGGATGTCATTTTCCCGAGGGGTAAATCGTGGGTTTCTAAGGCCCTCCGTACGCACCTGGCTTGATGCTGGCCCCTCATCACTTCCATCAGCCTCCTCTGCATCACTGTTCGTATGCTGGACACTGTACCTCTCTCCCTGTCCACTACTCCCGCTACCCTCACCCACCGGCAGTCCCCCACCTGGAGTATCATCACGGGACATCCCGGCACAGGACGTACCTGCCCTGGCAGGAGGTCCATACATGTACGTGCCACTCCTCTCCCATGCTCCACTGCTCCCCCACTCCAACGCTCCACCACTCCACCAGCCACCGCACCTCCACCACTCCACACTCCACCTCCCCCACTCCCACGTTCCTCCACTCCTCCAGCCAACACACCTCCTCCACTCCCACGCTCTGCCACTCCTCCAGCCAATGCACCTTTCCACTCCCATGCTCCACCACTCCACCAGCTACCGCACCACTCACACATCCACCTCACACGTCCACTCACACATCCACTCACACTTCCACTTCCATGTCCACTCATCCTCTCCATTTCACTCAGTCACTCAGTCACAAAAAACAAATATAAACAAAAATGACACACTAGCAAAGTTCTTTCATACTAACAATACAAAAATGTAGATAAATAAAATATAATAACACAAGACAACTCACTCAATAATCACCAATTAATCACCAACTCTATCCTCCTACCACCAAGTCCACTTTATATCTCCCTTCCTCCCAACAGCACCGACACACGCTGAACAAAATGGGCGCTTTATATAGGGTGACCCTAAAAAATAGTGGCGCGAAAGTGTGATTAGAATTGTTGTCATATGCTTGGCTAATTTCATCACTTCAGCATATCAGTACTTAACACCTACACTACCATGTCCATACAAATATATATATTATATATATATATATCTATATATATATATATATAATTATATAATATATAACACAACACCACACAGTAATTTACAACGATATTATAGTGAATGGATTCACTCCTTCCATGGACTCTCCCACAGATACCCTAAGGAAACTAAGGAGACATAGACGAACCTCAGGGGACCATAATTGCCTTAACGTGGAGATGACCGAATTATTCCAAAATGGTTAAGTTTGTTTTCATAATATTGTAAATGAGTAGGGGGTCTCCAGAGCTGAACCGCATTGGTTTCAGCCTCGAGGACCCCCTGCTTCAGGAGATACAGGCCCCGTTATGGGGTGCCGGTATCCCCAGCAGAATGTAAATCCCCCGGTCATGTGACGCAGAAATTTTAAAAGTACAGGGGATACCAGCACCCCATAATGGGGCCTTTATCTCCTGAAGTAGGGGGTCCTCGAGGCTGAAACCAATGCGGTTCAGCTCCGGAGACCCCCTGCTCATGTACACTATTATTAAAATGTATTTATTTTGTGTACGACCGCCTGTAACAGCCTTACATGGAGATGCAGAATCTCCATGCAAATGTTACATGCAGCTTTTTTTTCTAGCAGCTATCGCACGTGAAATTTCAGTGCGCTAGCAGAGGGGAAAAATAGCACGCACGATAGGCCAGTTTTTTTCACATCCGATAGAAAATGCAGCTTAAGGCCTTAGTGAATCGTGCCTCCGGCTTTACTTTTTAACGGACGTGCAATTTTTCAGCCTGGCGCAAAAGCTCGCTGCTTAGTGCATAGCCCCCTAAGGATCTCTATTGATGAACATATGTCGCTGAGAGTATACATGGTTAACTATAATGGATATTGTAATAGTTACTTAAATCCATGCATATTGGAAATAGGTTAAGTATACAGTAAACTACCCCTCAATCTATCAGATAGCCATCTATTCGGCATAATTGAAACACCAAATATTAATGTCTAAAACAGAGGCAGAGACAAAGGGGGTTATGCACTAATCAGTAATAAGTGCTTTTAAGTGAGATAAAAAGCCATTATAGCGTGATACTGCCTGCTGTTAGATACACAAAGCAATGATAAATCTTTTAAGTGAGATAAATGCATTTATAGCGCGATACTGCCTACTTTGAGATTCACAAAGCAGTGATACAGCTGCGGCCGCCTTTATCCTAATGCGGCCATATCAGCGCAACTCTGAAAACCGCTGGCAGATGCAGTCTTTTTTTTTTCCGGAATATGTTCTGGTATTTTAGCGCTCGTAATATTAGCATTTTATTAGCGCTGTCTGCAATACTGCAATACCGTCTAAAAACTCAGGGGGGCGTTCGCAAACTGTTGTCTTCAAAGTCTAATACTTTAGCAGTTCAACCTACGTCAGTACACAGTCTGCGTGTGCACGCGCAGTAATTGTAAATTTGTATATTTATACATGCATGTGCAGTGCTGTATGTCTCATTTGAACATTGTTGAAACGCATAGGCGTGTACTGTAACAGTATCACATTTCGGCATATACTGTGCTCTCCCCTCGCTCGCCCCCGCACACACATAGGCTAATTTACTGCACTGCAGTATTTCAACTTCTTATCTTATCTACAGTACAGTACAACTCTCCCACACCATTCCTTTGAATGTGTGTCTTTCTGGTTTCAATCACATTCCTGCTTGCTAGCTGATGATTACTGCGCATGCGTCTATAACTTCACCACTGCTTGCTTGTGAAGTTCAAGAGTAAGTGTCCCGCAGACACACACAGGGCTCGCTCAAGGATTACAACCTATTATCAACACCTCTCCAGAACCATTCCGTTTCTAAAGCTTGTCATTGTGCTTTTAATCGTCCGTAGCCGAGCATCACCTCTCTGCGCCTGCGTGTAATCCTCTTTGGGGAGGGATCTACATAGCTGATGATTACTGCGCATGCGTCAATAACTTCACCACTGCTTGCTTGCGAAGTTCAAGAGTGAGTGACCAAAAAAAACTAATTCTCGTTTTTTTTAATTTTTATTTTCTCCACAAGCCTACCTAAACCATCTTGATATTACGATATTCAATCTGTGCTGTAGCTTTTGACTGCAACACTGTGCGTTTGACTGCACATGGTTGATTTGTGCGGTTTTTATGTATTTGGGGGTGTGGGGATCAAATTATTATGGTGACCTGCCCGTTGAAAATATGTCATGTCTTTGAACTACAATACAGCTAATCCTTCATGTAGCTTTAGCCCCCTCCGCCCCGCAGACACACACAGGGCTCGCTCAAGGATTACAACCTCTTATCGACACCTCTCCAGAACCATTCCGTTTCTAAAGCTTGCCATTGTGCTTTTCAACCTCTCACACCATTCAATAATTTTCCTATTGTTGGCTTTCCCTTATGTTAATCTGATTATGTAACCAATTATAAAAAGGTAACCAATTATTAAAACTGTATGTCTCCTTGAAGAATCCCCACCACACACATTCACAGTGAATTTAAAGTTCAAAGAAATAAAATCTTAATGTAATTAAATATGTATTTTATTTTATCAGGAAAGAAAAATACAAATAATCATTGAGAGAGGGGGGGATGAAAATTGAGGGCCAGTGGATAATCATGAATAATGCACATTGATAATAATAAAAACAGTAATACAAATTTGCCGTCTTAATCTTCTTCCTCATTCTGTGTAGTTCATTGAGAGAGGGGAGGTTTTGTGTAAATCATGACTGTTGTTTAGATACACTTAACTGTACACACAGTTCACAAACTTTACACATGATACCCCCCTCTCCCCCTGTCCATCCTTTTTTTTCTCAAAAGACAAGAAAATAAAAAAATAGTGCAGTTATGTGCATACTGTAATATGGCATTGTGTACTGTATAGCTACTCCATATTGGACTACAGTATGCAGATAGTACTGTCAAACTAGTCTATACTGGAACTACTGTATACTGTAACTACTGTTAAATACTTTGTAACCAGGTGGCTAGTGCTGCTCTCTCAGGAAAGAAAAATCTGTGATATTTACCTTACAGTACCATACTACAGTACAGTACTATACCATACTATACCATACTACCTTCCTGATGCTTGCCCATTACGCACGATCACAATGGGCAACAAATTCGCAATATGGTCAATATATTTATTGCATCGTTCCACGGTGAGTACATCGTTCCAAAAACTCATTATGCCTTGCGCCAACTCATCCCTTTTTGGAGGATTTCACGACTTTTCGGATATGGTCCTTCAGCTGATGCCAGACCATTTCGATAGGATTGAAGTCTGGCGATCTGTCATTGGAGGGGGAAAAAAGGACAATTAGTTAAAGAGATACTGCAGCGGCAGCTTTTATTCTAACAAATCGCCGTTTTTTCCCTTGCTTTTTCCTGGAATGCGACGCTCTTCATCTGGCGCATGCCGCATTCATTTTGCGTTCCCAGCCACGGGTCATGCGCGGCTGATGTGCAGTTGGTGCGTTTATTGAGAATGGTTCGGATTTAATAGGTTGCAATTCTTCGTGTGTCCGCCAGATGGCAGATATTCATAAATTGTAATGCGCATGCGCTTCAGTAATGTGTCGACTTGCAGGTGTTTCGTTTAAAAAAGATACCACAGTGTGCTATTGTAACTTGGCCTTGAGACTGAAGGAAGAGGTTGCAAAAATGTATCAATTTAGGCTTTTCATATTAAAGAAAGACAAAGACCAGTTTCGGTTACAGTATTCTCCAGAGACCCGCCCGCCATGAGTGTTCAAGTGCAGTTTGAATAAGTGAGTGAGACCGCAATCACCATGTATATTAGTTGGTTTATACAGTAGATGACAGGTGCTAGAAGGGGTATAGTACAACAGTAGTATCAGTGTTGATCAAAGAGATTTGATCAGAAAGAAACCCCTTAAATTAAGCACTCAGTTGTCACATATATTATAATGGACACAATGGTCCTGCAGTTTTGTACTGCTGGTCAGTAAGGTATATTCGAAACACCGAGGATGATCAAAAAATAATAAAATTTTATTACTTCTACATAGAGAATTAAAAACACAGATACATTGTTAAAAATCCCTTTTAGTCTGTGGCTGATATGTGCAGGTATAGTAAGGTAAGTACTATTGACTGTTTAATACTCTGACATATCCTGACATCCAAAAATCACAGTGGTTGTAAATAATGATAAGTGCTATTGACTCTATCGTATAGCAGGTATTACTCATTCTAATAGTGTGGAGTATAAATCTAGCAACAAGGTGATACACAGCAGTGTGGTATAGCGGATCTATGCAAAGTATATATACCACTAATCCATATATAGGACTCCAGGGTAAATGCCTGTGGGGTGCATGTATCCGTTTAGCCAGTTGTCTTGGCGGAGGTATAGATAGAACAGTATATCACACTAAATCACATAGTATATATATCTCTCTCTGATTCGTTGCTACCACTTGTACCCTGTAGCCTCAAGTATCCTGGTAACTCAAGACAAATCGTGCCATATTACTGAGGTATGAACGACGCAGGGACATATATCATATCCTGAGCTCTGTCTGGTGTAGTACTGAAGCACAGTCTAACTTGATATTAGTAAGTGGAACTGCTCGTTTCTTAAATATAGGTACGTGCCTAACTGTGTGTAATATATGGGCTTGCTCGTAGTTAGCCCTGAGGGATGTCGACCCGCGATGACGTCACTAAAGTGACGTAATTCGTCCGTAAAGTGACGTAATTCGTCCCGTAGAGCACATGTACCGGTTAAACCTAAGTTGTCTTAATACAGGTAGAGACAGAGCAGTAAATCACATTGAATCACATTAGTGTATGTATCACTCTGTGTGGTAGCTACCGCTTTTACCATGTATCATTGTATATCGGTCAGATGTAACCAGTAAGCAAATGTTGTGTTCAAGTGCAGCCCGCTTTCCAAAAACCTGACAGAAGTTACGCGTATTTGATATGGGCCGCGATTAATGCAACAGAGGATAAGATGGCAGCAGTTGTTCAAATTGATCAGTATTTTGTCGAAAACTATGACTTTTACAAATTTTTGCCAACTCCTCATATGTGGAAGCGTGCAATAAGGAAAAGGTTATGTAGCGATCCCTGTTTTTATCGTATTGAGCCAATATTTGTTGGAGGGTATTGGTGTGTATCACCGGCTTTTTTTTTATCACCGGTATCTATGATCATGATGACGGCAAAAGGCAAAGGGTCGTGTTAAAACCAACTAAGAAACGACAGTCGCTGCCAAGCAATGCACCAGCACCGGCTTCCAATGACGGTCCCGCCGTCAGTGACAACCCTGAGCCTGAGCCGGATTTCGCGTGCAGTTTTGATCAAGCTTGCATGTACCTAAGCAATTTCCAGCCTCATCAGCTGACTACAGGTGGACTAGTCCCGCTGATAACTATCGACGTGGATGATCAAGAACGCTGGACTGGCAGTGGACCGGCGCCGGCGCCAGCTGAATGGGAAATTCTATGGTGAGTATTGTTGCCATATTATTTTCTGTGTTTTTTTTATTTTAACAATACAGTATCAATATCGGTGCGATTCAAAAGTCAAGCGATTCTCCTGTAAGCAATATTATTGGCTGAGCGGCTTCTACAGTACTGTACTGCAGATACTGAACTATTGGTCGAACGCTAGGCGCCGCGCATTGGAACCTTCTTGAAACGCATACAGTATGCGTGTTATTACATCGACGGTAGTCGCATGCGCATGTGAACAGGAGACGCCCCCCGAGAAAATTATTGGTGGGACTGGCTGGGAACTTCTTTAGGGGGCTGACCATTACAGTAAAACTTTTCTTTTTGTTTTTCCTCAGAAAAGAAAACGGCTAATGGAGGGATTTCGATGGATAATATCGCTTTGTGTAAAAATGCCTGCTGAATCGGATTTAAAAACCCAGGTACCAGAGTCTACAGTTTAGTGGCCGTTGTTATTGATTAGGATAGAATACTGTACCTGAAACAGTATGCTGATGTTTCTGGCCGTACAGTATACTGTACAATACTTTTTTATATACAGTACAGTATACTGTGTAATAAACCCGAAAAATAAAAACTATGCATTTAATCTACATGTATCACATACAGTATGTGTCTTCTACAGTATACAGTGCCAGTACATACAGTACAGTACAGTTTGTGTCTTCTATTTTTTTTAATACTCTTATACTGAGCATGCCTACAGTATACAGTGCAGTATGCCTCGACATTCTAGAAACACTGTATTTTGTTACAGTAGCAAAGGAGCAAATGGAAAAATGTAAAACAAATCAACATGTTCTTTTATTGGTGGAGTAAGTACAAAAACATTTATTTACAAATACTGTACAATGTAGAAACATTTTAAGTGCACAGCAATTCAAAACATCAACAGGTGTATGGTTTACTGCTACATTTGTGAAAACATTTATGTCAGTCAGTATGGTTTATAGTCACATGTTTTAAAAACAAATTCTTTATTCGTTAAATAAGCAAAACGCAACATCTCCTTTATTAAAGAACGACACGTCAAAACATATACTGTACAGTGGGATGGTGTGCAAAACAGTCTGCACCAGTACAGTCTTTGAGGGCAGCAAACAGGGTGGGTTTTCCGGGTAACCTTTGAAAACCGTGCCTGTTTGTGGCCCCCAGGGACTGGAATTGTGCATGTCCTGTATGTGTGGACAGCAAGTTAAAACATTTCTGTATAAATACAAGTAAAAAAACACACAACAACATCTCCTTTATTTAAATACAGCAGGTCAAAACATGTAGAGTACAATACAGTTAAGCACAACAGTATGGTCTTACCTGTTATGCATTTATTCTACATGTATCACATACATTATGTATCTTCTACAGTATACAGTGCCAGTACATACAGTACAGTACAGTACAGTTTGTGTCTTCTATTTTTTTTAATACTCTTATACTGAGCATGCCTACAGTATACAGTGCAGTATGCCTCGACATTCTAGAAACACTGTATTTTGTCACAATAGCAAAGGAGCAAATGGAACAATGTAAAACAAATAACATGTTCTTTTATTGGTGGAGTAAGTACAAAAACATTTATTTACAAATACTGTACAATGTAGAAACATTTTAAGTGCACAGCAATTCAAAACATCAACAGGTGTATGGTTTACTGCTACATTTGTGAAAACATTTATGTCAGTCAGTATGGTTTATAGTCACATGTTTTAAAAACAAATTCTTTATTCATAAAATAAGCAAAACGCAACATCTCCTTTATTAAAGAACGACACGTCAAAACATATACTGTACAGTGGGATGGTGTGCAAAACAGTCTGCACCAGTACAGTCTTTGAGGGCAGCAAACAGGGTGGGTTTTCCGGGTAACCTTTGAAAACCGTGCCTGTTTGTGGCCCCCAGGGACTGGAATTGTGCATGTCCTGTATGTGTGGACAGCAAGTTAAAACATTTCTGTATAAATACAAGTAAAAAAACACACAACAACATCTCCTTTATTTAAATACAGCAGGTCAAAACATGTAGAGTACAATACAGTTAAGCACAACAGTATGGTCTTACCTGTGATTACAAAAAAAACTTTATTCATAAAATACAGTATACAAACGAAACATCTCCTTTATTAAAGAAACATATACAGTACAGTGGGATGGTGTGCAAAACTGTCAGTCAGACCTGCACCACTACTGTCCTCGAGGGCAGCAAACAGGGCAGGTTTTCAGGACAACCTTGAAAACCTTGCCTGTTTGCGGCCCTCAGGGACTGGAATTGTGCAGGTCCTACAGTATGTGTGTGGACAGCAAGTTAAAACATTTCTGTATAAATACAAGTAAAAAAACACACAACAACATCTCCTTTATTTAAGTACAGCAGGTCAAATCATGTAGAGTACAATACAGTTCAGCACAACTGTATGGTCTTACAGAAAGTCCTCCACATTGTCGGTCCATGGCCGATTCCTTGCATGGCGCAAAACGCCATTAATGTAGTCTCGAACGCCTTTCATTACAGGATCTGTAATTGGATAAAAGCGCCGCATTTAATCCCGTATGTTCTTTCTTAAATTGGCAGGAAGCGCCTTTTTAACGCGATTTCCATCGTAGTTCACTTTGAAGGCTCAGTCGCAGTACAACGAGTCAACGATTTTCATTAAAGGATCTGAAATTGAAAAATAGTTCCGTAATTCCTCCACAATAGTCCTTCTTAAATATTCAGGAAGCGCCCTTTTTTCGCGATTTCCTTCATAATTTACATTTTTGGCCCACCCGCAGTACACTAAGTAGGACACGTGGTGCTTAAAAATTAACATGCCATCCTTCTGGGGTAAACCAGCACTCATCACCCTATACTTCTCCCTTAGTGCCGGTGGCAGCTCGCGCAGGATGATGTCGGGCACCATATCGATGCAAGCGTATGTAGGTTGGATTCTTGGAGCGAGTATGCTTCTGGGAGTGGGTGTGCTTGTGGCGGTGGGCGAGGGTATGTTGTCTGGGAGGAAGCTTTCCTCCTGTCTTGGTCGCCGTGTTGTCTCCTGGCGTGGTCTTGACGGGGTTGTCATGTTATCCTCCTCGTCAACGGCATACATGTAAACAAATTCTTCTGGTGGAGGGGGTGCGCTTGGTGTTGGAAGGTGGTCGAAAGTCGCATTCATCACATCCATGCCATCCTCCTGCTCCGGCATCGGGCATGAACACCGAGCAAATTATGTATCCCCGCTATGTCAGTCTCTATCTTCTCCATCCGTTGATCCATCTTCTCCATCCATTGATCCATCTTCTCCATCCGTTGATCCATCTTCTCCATCCGTTGATCCATATTTAGCATGGTCTCTAAAAGAAGATCTATCTTTACCAGCATAGCAGAGTTCCCGGGGATATCGACACTTAACCCATTCTGCATGCGGTCCCAAGCTGGTTCTTGTGCATGGGGATCTGTGGACATCTGGGTGGATGGGTGCTACGGAGGATGAGATGGGGGTTCCCTGGAGAGAAGCGGCAGCTTTGTTGAAGAAGAATGGAGGAGGTGACCTGTGGATTTCCAGGAGAGAAGCGGCAGCGTCGTCGAAGAGGGATGGAGAAAGTGACCTGTGGATTTCCGGGCGAGAAGCGGCAGAGTCGTCTAAGCGTAATGGAGAAAGTGACCCCTGGATTTCCGGGAGACCAGTGGCAGCATCGTCGAAGAGTATTGGAGAAGATGGGCTGTGGGTTTCCGGGAGAGCAGCGGCAGCGTCGTGGACGAGCAGTGGAGAAGATGGGCTGTAGATTTCCGGGAGAGCAGCGGCAGAGACATCGAAGCGTAATCGAGGAAGTGGCCTGCGGGCTCGATGGGTTGGCTGCCATTTGTTTT
>WSYH01015293.1:0-14467 GCA_036426205.1 Ascaphus truei
ACAACACACCACCACACAACACCACACACACACACACACACACACACACCACACACAGCAACTCTACACACACACACAACTCAAACACACACAAGCACACCCACACACAAGCACACCACACACCCACTGGAGCTACACACACACACACACACACCCACAACACACACCACACACACACACACACAACAGATCTACACAAAACACACAAATGCTGCTACCACACACACAACACAGCCCTCCTCACACACAGCAACTCTACATCACACACACACTGGAGCTCTACACACCAACACAGCACAGCACCTTACACACAACACAAACACAGAACCTCGACCACCCACAAACTGCTGCTACAACACACATACACAACAACAGCACAGCATCACTAGCTGCTGCTACACTCATAAAACACGGCTACTGTTGACACACACACACAGAAACTACAGCCAGAACTTACTCGCAGACAGACACTCCACTTGCTTGCAGACTCCCTCTCCCCCCCCCACACAATTCAACTGAATCTTCTCAGTTCACGGAGCAAGGGGGAGGAGTCAACCCGTGGCGATATTTCTAACCAATCCCCTGCCCTGTCTCAGAACTGTTCGTACATTTAGACCAATCCCCTGCCCTGTCTCAGCTGTTCTGAAAGCTGATTGGCTGAAATAATCCCCTTGAATCAACACTTGCAAGCAGCTATTTTCCGGGCCTACTGATTGGATACTGCGGCAATTTTAACCAATCAGAGGGCCAGGCATAATTGCCTGAGACGTGCAGTATAAGCAGAAGATGAGAATCCGGGCTTTTGTTGACACTGCAGAGCTGTTTCTCCGCCATCGTGTGTGTGTGTGTGTGTGTGTGTGTGTGTGTGTGTGTGTGTGTGTAGCAGCAGTTTGTGTGTGTGTGTAGATCTACTGTGTTGAGCTGCTGTGTTTTGTGTGTGTGTGTGTGTGTGTGTGTACACAGAGGGGGCGGCAGTGTGTGGATATAGATATCTGCATGGTAAGAGTATATAGAGGTGGATTCATGTATTTACCATTTTATTTTAATAAAAAATCTATTTAACTATACAAAAGTGTCTATTATTTATGAAATAAGCCTACATTTAGCCTATAGTAGTAATAATCCCCGAAGAACAGGGCATTACTGGCCAATAATACCCTGGCTGGGTTAAAGGTGATCATCATGGGAATGTGTTCAATAATTTCTACTTAGTTCAATGATGAAAGATTCCTGAAAACCATAGTTTAATTTCCAAAGTCTTTCACTTTTTGTAACTTTTCAATGCAAACTAATATCTGATTTAGCAAGAGCATTAGATTTCATAAAGTTTTTTTTTTTAAACTGCAACTTTAGGGCTGAAATGTATTTGTTAAATAATATAGTAGCGTTTGCCTATGTTTTGGTAAAAATTTCAATTTTTACAATTTTTTGCCAAACTGAAATACACTATGGGGCCCACTGTACAGTATGTACCGTACTGTACTAAGATTTTATTTTACATTTTATGTGCGTCAACATTTCAGTGCTAAAAAGTAATAATATCATGTAATTACCACATTGATACAATTTAAATGAAAACAGAAGTATGAGAACTCTATTTTTTGCATTAGTATTCGTATATTTTTCAATTATTTGTGTAATTATTTAGAATAACCATACATATAATTTGTTACCCTACAGTATATAATTAAACATCTATGCTGCGTCGAATACATTTTTGGGTTAATACATATATTCTTAATTCTGTGATAATACTAAAGAGATTTTTGGGGGGTTTAGACCAAGTTTAACTTGATGAACCATTTTGGTGCAATTTGATATTATTTTGTGGTGCACAGAAATATATATTTTTGTACATAGCATTTACATCTGTACACCAAACGCTGCCCCTTTCTGTGCACAGATGCAGAAATTTGAGCTTAGTACATTTGACATTGAATTGAAATTGAGTTTCACATGCAACACTTTTGAGACAAAAAAAGCCATTTGCGAGGCTTTACTCTACTCTACGTACATAGGCCTCAATGTGTACATTAATAGTGTAATGAGTCATATAACATTACTATCAAATGCATCTCAAAACACAAACTGGGCCAGCTATAGTGTATAGACAATCTACTCCTTGTTTATTTTTAGCCAATGGGTTACTGATACACTATTTCTTAGACCCTATGTTTGCAAAAAGGTACTGGTCCAGATTAATTAAGAATAACCTAACACATGTAACGAGATTACGAGTCCTAATTAGATCATGTTTCACTTGCATTTTTTATTTGTCTTCAATATACTGGTGATACAAATATAGGATGACTATCTCTGTCATCTAAATTTAACATACAGTACAGGTATCATTTGATGGACACAACGCTCATGTACTGTACTATGTTACTCTGAATGAAGAGATGTACTGCACAATGGCTCAAATGCAAAATAGTACACTTAAAATGATGAGGAATGCAATCAAGGCTGTCAAATGGTACCAGACTAGAGAGTATTTTTTTCTTAATTACTGTATATGTAGAAAAATAGGACAACTAGTAATTTCACAATCTTTGTGTCTTTTCATTCAATGGGGCCTATTCTACCAGCTTCGATAAGTGATTTATCAAGAATTTTGGGCACTTCTCAAACGAGTTTGCAAGTGTAGCTATTCAGAAAGCTTTGATAACATGCCAAACTCACTCGAAGTGCTTCTTCCCTGATTAGCAGAACTCATGCACCGACAAACCATGCGGTACAGTAGCTCAAAAAATGCTCAAACTCGCATTTTTTATTTTAAATACAGTATCGAGCTACAGTGTTCTAGTAGTTTTGACATGCACATCGCAGCTACTATTGCAAACAACTCACAGTTTATGATCTCCCCACCTCAAGGGTGGAGAGATGGGATCCACGATGTGACTCTGAAGAAAAAAATTATTTTTACTGCATTGGATTGAAGCAGGGAGTCTCCGGAGCTGACACTCATTAATGCCAGCTACGGACACCCCCTGCTTAAATCCTATGCAATAAAAATACATTTACATGCAGCTTCATTACCTTAGCGACTAACCACTAAGGTAATAAAGGAGTTAAATACCAGTGCCCGGTGTATTGGGGGTAGAGGGGGTGGGTGAAGGTGGTAGTTGACCCGTGGTGGGTGTTTATGCCTACCTGGAGGGTTGCAGGAGGAATGCCGTGATAACACAAATGTCAGACCGTGAGGTAGGGCCATGCCAAACCGTTCAATGTGGCAGTGATTCTATCAAAGCTACTAGAATACGCCCCATTGTATATTAGACCCTCTACTACAGCAAAGGATAAGATGGCTCCGAGTTACCATGCAGTACCAGCCCAGCAAATAAGGGTAGATGGGAAACATAGAGATGTGAATAATTTATTTATTTATTTATAAAATATTTTACCAGGAAGTAATACATTGAGAGTTACCTCTCGTTTTCAAGTATGTCCTGGGCACAGAGTAAAACAAATAGTACTGCACCGACACACTTTATTCGAGCAAATACCCAGTATGTACCTGGCAGATACCTGGAATGCGCCGCTCCTCACCTCTGATAAGCCCCGTTGCATTTGCCTTCCCAGCCTGGGTTCATGCCTGGCTGATGGGCGGCTGATCTGTTAAATGTTAATGATTAGGATTTAATAGGCTGCAATGCTTCGCGTGTCTACCAGATGGCATAAATTCATGAATTGTAATGCAGTATATATATATATTTTAAAATCAAACCCTGTGCATATTGCAGCCAGCGGGAATAAATGCTTCAATCCATCCTGCCGGAAAATAACCCAATGCACTCGGCAGAAACAGTCAAAACCATCAACACCCGGGTATACCGAATTCGTGGACTAGCCGAGCTCGAATAAAGTGTGTCGCCAGTGTACATGGTTAAAAGTACAGTTACATAAAATGAACAGGTATACATTAATATAAGACATTGCGTGCACAGTTAAAGAAAATATATTATGAGCGTATGAAACAGTTACAGACCAGGTTTAAAATGTGAGACAGCCTTAGATTTGAAAGAACTTAAGGAGTGTACCTGTTCCGGTTGAGAGAGGTGATTCAGCGGGCACCACGAGGCAGAGAAAAAACGTAGCGGAACGGGACTGTGCTGTATGATGTTCCTTTATAAAGCATAGTTAAAAAGAGGGGGGAAAAGGCATGCCCTGCACCTCTAACGCGTTTCACCCAACATGGGCTTTTTCAAACTCTTTGAAAAAGCCCATGTCTGGGTGAAACGCGTTAGAGGTGCAGGGGCATGCCTTTTCCCCCCTCTTTTTAACTATGCTTTAATAAAGGAACATCATACAGCACAGTTCAGCTTCCGCTATGTTTTTTTCTCTGCCTCGTGATGCCCGCTGAATCACCTCTCCTCAACCGGAACAGGTACACTCCTACTGTTTTCCACATCAGCCATGGAGCACACAGAACCGGCGTCCATATCATATGTGAGTACAAGTGCTGCTTAAAGAGAGCCACCCCAGGCATACAGGTTTATCCAGTTCAGGGAGACTGCAGAGGTCAAGAGGGGGGTTCAAAGACTCCCCACTTACAACTCCGCACATCCCTGCTATACCTGGTGCCATTTAGGGGTTTTATGCATATAGCCTCAAGCATGCATTATCACACCAAGTGATCCGGTTTAAAACGCAGTCAGAAACATTTATTTTCCAATTATTGTGGGTTATACATAGCTCTGTAGCACTGGTTAATTGGGGCTATCTACCCCATATATCTTTGTCCTTTGAAAGAACTTAAACTGGTGGTGGATGTGAGAGTCTCTGGTAGGTTGCTCCAGTTTTGGGGTGCACGGAAGGAGAAGGAGGAACGTCCGGATACTTTGTTGAGCCTTGGGACCATGAATAGTCTTTTGGAGTCTGATCTCAGGTGATAAGTGCTGCAAGTGGTAGGGGTGAGGAGCTTGTTCAGGTAGCTGGGTTGCTTGCCCGTGAAGAATTTAAAGGCAAGACAGGAAAGGTGAACAATGGATTCTTGGAAGTTATTCCACAGAAATTCTTCAATGCAGAACTATAGAGTACCAATAAAGTATGAAACCTTAAAGAGATGTACTTATAAATACAGGCAGTGTAACCTCAGTTGTGCTATATATCTGAATTTCCTAGGGGACAATGTTGGGACAGCAGAGAGAGCTCATAAAAAAACAGGTTTGCACAAGTACTGTAGTAGTACCATTCTATGAACTCTGTTAAGGTTAGAGTAAGGTGTGTTTGGCATGTAAACAGAATATATAGATACGTGGCAGAAATAGTCAAGACAGGTTTTACTATAACTTTCTATAAATTAATGGAAAGTATCTAAAAATATTATCACACTTCATTTTATTTTGATTACATGTTATACAATTTGTGTAATAGCCTTTCATATGGATGTTGTCCTTTCATTTATGCAGCTTCATGGTGGCCTGCAACACATTGCCTTTCAGTACATTGCAGGTCTCTCCAGCACCAAATAAGGTACAGATGTATCCAGACTCACTGTCCCCGCTGAGAGGGGAAGCCACAGAATCCTGACTGCAGCATAACCCCGCAGAGGAAATCTCTCTGTGGGGAGGCCAAGTACAGTAAGTCTGGCTACATCTGTGTACTGTATATCTTAGTTGGTTACCAGTAATTATATAAATGTTTCTTCTAATACTTCCAAGCTGTCTGCGCTTGTATCACATGAAATACTTCATCTATATTTCAGTTTGTACAAAAACATGTTGGAATATTTTAAGCTTTGCTACTGTACCTATAATGGCATGGACCATTGTACTGGAATTTCTCCATGTGCAATTTGTCATCCTATTAATTTTCCCACAAAATATATTTTGTGAGCTTCATTTATTTCATTAGAAAAAGCTACAGTACTGGGCAGACATCTGTTTCTAATTAGTTCTCTGTTAGCTTAACAGTATTGTTTTCCGCAAAAATCAGTATGACAAACTCCTGCTTTATTCTATTGATATGCAGGTATAGAAGTCAGATAGAGTTTACCTCTTACGTGCACTGTTTTTAATGGCAGAATATATCATATATGTGTAGCCCTTGTACCCCCCCCCCCCCCCCCAGTGAGATTAGGGTCTGCTTTTTTTGCTACTCCATATTTGTGGTGGTGCGTACCTGGGTGGCAACAAGAGGGCTGAGTGTTCCGCGGTGTTGTGGGGAGAACAGGACAGGTTTTACAGGGTACCTTATTCGTGGTTGCAGTGCCTCCAGTCAGCATGGATACTCTGGATGGACGGATGGTCCATACTGACACCTTTCTAGATCCTCAGACAGTGAGTCACACTGATGATGGTACAGTTGTGTTTATTTGCAAGTACATATATCACAGCACTGCATATCTTTCCTATTAGGCCTGGTGATGGTAATGGTGCTCCTCCTGAGGACTCCTAGTGAAAACCAGGGTAGATGGTACTCACTCTACAGGGGGAGGATAGAGACACCTCTACTTTTGTGAGAGTTCCAGTATGTATACCCTTTGGGTGTGACTGTAACTCTGTCTCATAACAAGACATATCTGGATACTTATAGGCCATCATATCCAGTAGGTGGCCGAACCAGTATCCACCTTTCAGGATGAAACTATCTGGCTGTTGCTAGGCCCGCCCTTAGATACATCAATTTCTCTAAGGCTGCAAAAGTACGCAAGGCCTTTCTGAAGTAACTTACCCATCCACTGCCTGCACCTAACAGGACTTACACTGGTAGGGCCCAGGAAAAGAAGTAGCGGCCGGAGGCTAGGCTACATATGCATAACTGCAGGCCGGTTTAGTAAGTGGTCCATCCATTGCATGTTCGTGACGCGGAGTCCTGGCAGCCGGTGACCGTTCTACACAGCCCTTCCGCCCTCAACTTCACTCAGCCGGAAATGACGTGTATGTGAGCCAAGACACTGAAGTGAGCCTCACGCTGTGTGTACCGGCGATCGGGGGTAATACCAGTCGGGATTTCGTACCACGAACGGCTATTTTGTACTGAATGTGAGTGCACATCTATATGCTTTTAATTTTTTGATAATACACTTTGAGATATACTACGCAATTAGTAATTTTCATTACTTCCTGGGTATACCATCCACGGAGGGAAAGAGGAGATTAACTAAGGGAGTTCCTGAACCATTGCTCGATTCAGAGAGAGGAGTGTCTCTGTACTGCCTTTATGAAAAGGAGGAAAGTGTGAGTGGATTATCTTTCACCTATAAAGTATCCATTCGGGTTGTAATTGTACTACACCATGTTATCTTTATTTTCTTTCATGACGGTGACGTGAACGCTGGCGCCTCCCTGAACTTCTGAAGAATTCGGTTTAGTAAGTGCCATGTTTCATGTCATGTACAAATTAACTGAGACAAATGTATTTAATGCATATGGATTTGAGTAAAGTGGGTTACTGCAGTAGTACAGTACATCTGATGAAAAATACATGGTCATTAAACAAAGAAAGACAGTGTTTATAGTTAGATATTTCTGTATTGTATCTTGAATCCAGACACCCGTGGGGTTCCTGGCATGCAAGGGCACAGATACTCTAAAATGTGTAATGCGCCATCTGCCTTTTGGAACAAAACTGTTTTAAGTACTGTACAATACAAATGTAGCAATGCTTACTATTCTCGGTGCAGAGAGTCCAATGGAAAAAGGAAAATGGAACAGAGCAAAAAAGCAGCAAAAGAGGGCTACAATACTGGAACTGTGTTTAAAACCAATATATTTTAAAAGACAGCATGGAAAACAGAAGATAGCTGCACTCTAACACGTTTCACACCTAGTTTGGCGCTTTGTCAGAGAGTGTGTCAATCTATTGCAGGTGTTGCCAAATATAAGCTGTTCCTTCAACCGGAAGTGACACACCGCCAGGTACTGCACAGGTGGGGAAATCAGTAGAATCGGCAAGTGGAGGAAAAAAACCTCTCTATGCTCTTTTGCAGTAGCACTAACCGGGAGGAGGAGCAAGCATAAACCAAACAATGCTCATGCTGAACAACTAAAACATGAGTTACAAAACAAATACATTCTAACTAATAATAAATTAAAAGGAACAAAAGTAGTAGACTTTGCCAAGGACATTATGACTCAGAATGACTAGGTCTATCTATGCATAATCTGAAGAAATAGAGCAGATAGGGTTTGCAGATGACAAACCTACATGATGTCTCTTCTCTCTGATGTTTATAAAAGACATCTAATAAACATAAATCTGTGTAGAATATCAATAATATACAATGAAATTAATAAATATACACATGTATATTGTTTATGTGAGAATGCTGAGTTATATGAACCTGATATACATTGACCTATACAAAATAGATGATCAATTAAAGATATCTCTTCTAAAGTGGACAAATATTATTAGCAGAATCAGATCCACAGATGTAAACATTTGGGCATGTGTGTGTATATATACACACATTGTAGTGGAATCAAATGATTTCCAAGTGTACAATTTGTGTGCCTCTTCCTTTCTCCTACCTTGCCATTACTTTGGATCCAGCTTTGGGACGCCAGGATCAATGGAAGTTGAGCACCAAATACAAACACATTGAGAAATTATTCCCTTAAACAGTGGTGTGCCACTTATAATCTCTTTGTATATATATATATATGATATATATATATATATTATATTATATATATATATATTATATATAAAATATATATATAATATATATATATATATATATATATATATATATATTATATATATATGTGTGTACACATGCCCAAATGTTTACATCTGTGGATCTGATTTTGATAATAATATTTGTCCACTTTAGAAGAGATATCTTTAATTGATCATCTATTTTGTATAGGTCAATGTATATCAGGTTCATATAACTCAGCATTCTCACTAAAACATATACATGTGTTATATTTATTAATTTCATTGTATATTATGATATTCTACACAGATTTATGTTTATTAGATGTTCTCTTATAAACATCAGAGAGAAGAGACATCATGTAGGTTTATCATCTGCAAACCCTATCTGCTCTATTTCTTCGATTATGCAGAATAGACCTAGTCATTCTGAGTCATAATGTCCTTGGCAAAGTCTACTACTTTTGTTCCTTTTAATTTATTATTAGTTAGAACGTATTTGTTTTTGTAACTATATATATATATATATATATATATATATATTATATATAATATACCCTTGTATTAGAATATTAATCAACGTCAGTTAAATCAAGTCCATAACTGAGGACATTCCCTCAAACAATAAACACAGAACTAATTTAGGGAATGTCCTTAGTTATGGACAATTGGTTTTAAACACAGTTTCCAGTATTGCAGCCCTCTTTTGCTGCTTTTTTTGCTGTTACTCCGTTTTCCCTTTTCCATTGGACTCTGCATTCAAATCATTGCGTGAGGCACGCCCATAATGAGACAACCACTTCAAAGTGAGTACTAATATTCTACTTTCATATACACTGTAACTGTGCTCACAGTTTGAATTATTGTGCTGACATTCAAGTGTCACTTATTGTGGCAGGGTATTCAAGCTCTGAGGGTGTCCAATTCGAAAGAAAACCAGTTAAGGGCTGCAGTGAAAAGCATTACCTGTATTATCAACCAGGACACTTATATTTAACCCTCTCACACTTTGAGCATTATCCTTGTCTTTATATGTACCAGCACTTTGATACTATTAGTATCCTTCCTGCAGGCAAGTTTTACATTGTTGCAATACACAGTCTGAATTTTCTAACCATATATTGGTACAGTAGCACCGATCCACAGAACATTGTTCTCTTTTTTTTTAACTATCTCGTGCAGCAAAACACCAAGTGTAAATCCCCCGGCATTTACAATCTATATTTGCAATTTGCGGCTCCCTTATGGTTACCAAGTATCATAGGTGAAGATATTCATGCGTCATCTGCGCCATCAATAGTCCCTAAGTGTTAACCATGCATTTCATGAAAACAGTATCACTTCCTCAGGGGCAGGGAAGTGATTTGTTTTTCACGAAACGTGTATGTTAACACTGGGGACTAAGGATCGGACTGTGGCTGTTTCCGGGTGATTAGGCTATCCCGCGCTGTCGGACATTTGCGGTGGGTCCGTGTTGACAAGGACTTCCTTGTTGCGTGCGTAGCCTGAATTTCGGCGTGGAGAGGCTGCCACACGGGACCGCGTGACTTTGTATGCCATGAGGATAAGCTGACGGAGCGGCAGAGTTGGCTCCAGGCGTATTTGCGGCTGTGGTGCCTGTGACCATTGGGGGTTGCCTTGCCCTGTTTAATCATCTAGGGCGTGTGTGTGGAGCCTGTTGAATGTAGACAGCCCGCTTGTGTGACTTGAAATACCCTGCAACCATCCACGTGTGGAATCCGTCTGCGGTGATTCAGAGATTACTTTGACTCTCATCTAAATCTGTTTGTCGTAAGTAGGATTTCAATTTTGACCCACGGAGCAGTCAGATATCAGTCTTTTACCCTGTGTGTGCTATATATTGCATTTTACATATTTCTTTTTATTAAATTATAGCTTTTAGCTCAGTGATCAGGTTCAGTTTGTTTTGTGTAGTTGTTCGTTTTTTGAGTCTGTTAGGTCTTGTCTGTGTAGAGTTATTATTACCTCTTTTTGTTATGCCAGATGCACACTATGATTGGTGTTTTTGTTTTTTCCCACATACTGTGAGGCGACTTTCAAGATATCATTGGACGTCATCTCGTATCGTGACTGGACTTTATACATATATGGTCAGATCTAATTATTCATTGTGGATTCTTCACATTGTTATTTGGCGCCAGAATATTTGTTTTTTTTTCATCTGTGTTATTTTAATCTGTTGGGTTAATTATATTTTTCTAGGCAGCCTCACTTGTAAGTATAAGTTTTTAGGTTCACTGTTAGTGTGTAAGTTCACACTATATTTTATTTTTTCATTAGCGCTAGTCCACACATTGTCTCTGTTTCACTTTCATACAGTAATGTTATTTTGCACCTTGTGCTCACGGGGCAGTAAGTCTTACTACATCTGTACTGTAGGTTAATCAAAAATAAAGATTATAACCTGAGTGATACAGAAACTGTGATCTAACTTTAATCGAAACATTTCCTAGTAAGGAATAATTTATATTTTATTGAAAGAAACACATTCATGACAGTGGCCTAGCCAAAGTTTTATCTACAAAGTATGAGTGCACATTGGAATATTTTATAGGCTATTAACTGCAGATCACAAAATGCATCAATGACTTGTTGTTTAACTGGAACAGTAAACAAAAAACTATTACTCAGTATAAAGAGAATCCTTTTTCCCTCTTAACTCAGAAATTGCATACTGACGCAATTGCCATAAATTGAAAGAACTTAGCCATGTTAAAGATTTTTCACTACTTAATGGTAATTTCACATAAATGTAATAGCTTTCTGTATGTAATTTCCAATACTTTAGGAGGTCATTTATCAAATTCACCTGGCTGCAAACCAGGGTCATAATCATGTACCAGATTATCAATCAAACAATTCCCATTGGTTTCAACAGGAATATTTTTGCTTAATAAATCTGGTGCAGTTTATTTGTCAGTTTTCCAGCTGGGAGACTTGATAAATAACCCCCCATTTGACTGGGACAGAAAAAGGAACCGTAACAAATACATTTGGTATGGTTGGCAAATTGGGAAGATTTTTTACAAGAATAAAATAATAGTTGTAGGTGTTCTGTTGGATTGGACACTGATGTGACGTATCATCCCAGGGCCACAAACACAGGGCAAAACAACTGCACCATTGAAATGAATAGGATTTTTCTAGTATAAATCTGGTTTAGCTTTTTTTACCCGTATTTGGCAGCTTGGAGACAAAACATAGTTATATAGAATGAGGTTGAAAATAAAAAATACGGTAGGTCCATCAAGTTCAGCCTGCAGCCCGTTATTTGAACACTTCACGCGTTGTGTACATTGGAAATCCGATGTCATGACGCGGGATGTCTTCCAACCTTACAGCCTTAAGACACGAGTGCAGTGAGTGCAGAAACTTGCATTTTAGAGTTCTATTTTTAAACACCTTAAATTGACACAGTAGCACACACTGTACACATTGCAATACATTCATTTTCATTGCACCCCAAAGAAACAGAATCCATGAAATTCAAACAAAGCAATCGCGATAAGCGCAATTGGCCTTGTTCATGCCGCGTGGAGTACAGCAGAGCACACGAAATCCGCGCCATGATTTGTTCGAATAACGGCTGCTGCAGCTGTATGCCAAATTTAGACACGATACTTTATCCTATATTTGTTATTACAGTATATTGATCCAGAGGAAGGCAAACAAAAACTCCAGTGAAATATCATTCAATGATATGTCTAAGAGAAAAATAAAACTCCTTTCTGACTCCACAATATTGGCAATCAGATTACTCCCTGGATCAATATCCTTCCCATGTTTACTTACTCGGTATATCCTTGTACACCTTTCCATTCTAAAATGATGTCCAAACCTTTTTTTGAAGATATCTATTTATCTGCCATCCCTGTCTCCATGGGTAATGAATTCCACATTTTATGCCCTTACTGTAAAGAATCCTTTCCTTTGTTGCTATGAAATCTCCTTTCTTCCAGCCTTAAAGGATGACCCTGTGTCCTTTGTACTGCCCTTGGGATGAATAGTTATTTTGAAAGCTCCTTGTATTGTCCCCGAATAATTATTTGTAATAGTTTCATATATTAGACGCCTCTTTATATAGTTATCTTACTTAGACGCATATCTTAGACGCCCTCTTGGACACCTTTTTTCCCATGCAAACAAATCTAATTTAGCTAGCCCCTCCTCATAAATCAGATTATTCATCCCCTTAATTAATTTGGTGGCTCTTCTCTGCACTTTCCTAGTTCCTTAATATCTTTTCTAAGGATTGGTGCCCAAAACTGTACTCCATATTTAAGGTGTGGTCTTACTAATTTATAAAGGGGCATATATGTTTTCTTCCCTTCCATCCATTTCCTGTTTAATGCAAGATAGATCATAAGCCATATAACACTTCAGCACTATTTATGAATCGGGGTCTCTTAGTCCATATGCGCAAAAGAGTGCTACACTTTAGCATGCCCTAACTACGTATCATTCAAATAATGGGAGGTAAGAAGTGCTCTAGCTTAGACACTTTAGTGCATATAAGCCTTAGTGCTTAGTCCTACTCTATTTAGAAATAAACTTTGATTTGGAATTCAAATAAGCGGTGTGTATTTCTTTCTAATTAAAAACATGCAATTAGAAAAATGTAGTCACTTACATGTGTGCTGTTAAGTGATGTGCAGTTTAGGCTTATTTATTGCACATGGAAAATCTAGATGGAGCAGGTGTTTTTATCCTTGTATTGTACTAACATTACTGCCATATTACGCACAATGTATCTTGGCGCCATTGAAAACAATAGTAACGCAAGCATTATTCGATTAATGCAAACATTGTGTACAAAGTTATTTCTTGCGTTATTCCATATTAACAAGGGTAATAATGCCTACTACAGTACATCTATAACCGATGTTGCAGTATGGTACATTATTCATGCTGCAAAAGAGACCTAAGTTGATGAGAATAAATTACACAAATTTTGAAAGAAAAAATTTAGTGGGGATTTTTTTCTTGTTAAATTGGGTACTCTTTTGTTACGACTTTTAAAACCAAGGCACATTTGCTAAATAAAGACCCTTAATAAGCCTTTGTTGTTATTATTTTAAGTTGAGAATCATTTAAATCAACTACCATTTAGTCAATATTTTCTGTATAAATGCAAATGACTGATTATACGACGATTAAACATTTAAATGAAGTTGCTTTATTGAGGACTGTCTGTTGATAAGTCATTATTAAAAATATATTCTGGTCTTTTAAATCTATGCTCTCTCTTATCCTCTTGTCATTGTTGGGTTGCGTCTGACAAACTTCACTTCCCATTTTGCAACCAGTTGATGAATGATGAGGAATTAATACAAGCTCATATCCTGACTGTGTTCCGCTTTCAGGGAACAGCCTTGCACTCTAACAGTAAATAGCATTCTACCCTGTAAATTATCATACCACACAACAGTACATAAATGCTTCACTTTTATTGTATTCCTTTTCTTCTTCTCTACTCTTTCTCTTTCAAGATACCCTACCTATTTACACATTCATTTAAACACTAATTTTTCAATCTCGATTTGACAGGTTTCCACTAATACTCAAAAATATTATCTGGTAGACTGATTGAGTTTGGAAGTCTTTTCATCGGATGGCAGGTCTAATCACCATAAGAGACAGACAGTTCAAGAAATGATATGAATCACAACAGCTGCTTAAATCACAAAGGAGTGAAACCCAGATGACTTTCTGTTTTGGAAGGGAAAGATAAAGAATAGTGCTATACATTTATTGTATATCAGTCTAGGCAAAAGAAGGCAACCTGGTGAGAGGGTGAAGAGGCAGTAGAAATGAGTATGCAGTAAGAGATAGTTCTACG
>WSYH01015294.1:0-14466 GCA_036426205.1 Ascaphus truei
TCCTCACTCCCTCCCTCCCAATCAGGCGCGCGGCGGCCATTTTTTTTTTAAATTAGCGCGACCCCGTTACTAACGCGGTGGTCTCGGGGTGGACCCCGAGGACCGCGCTATAACGGGGTTTACCTGTGTATATATATATATATATATATATATATATATATATATATAAAATCTCACACACACTCGCTTATAATGCACCTGGCATGACAAGCATTCATTTTTATCACCTTTTTTTTTTCTGCAGGGCTTGATCTTGATGCATCAAATCTTCCCAATCAGATGAGTTTCTCCGATTGGCCTAATCTGAAGAAAATCTTCACAGAATCATTCCTAGAGAAAACGCAGGAAGAGTGGTGCCAGGTTTTTGATGGCACAGATGCGTGTGTGACCCCTCTTGTCTCATTTGATGATGTTGCAATGCACCAGCACAATAAAGAACGGGGATCCTTTATCATCAATGATCAAGAGGAAGTAAGCCCACGGCCTGCTCCTATTCTCTGCAGAACACCTGCAGCTCCCTGTACCCGCAGGGATCCTTTCGTAGGAGAACACACAGATGAAATACTCACAGAATATGGGTTCAGTAAAACCGATATTTCTGATCTTCAGTCTGCTGGTGTTATTGAATGCAACAAACCAAAATCTAATTTGTAATTCACAATACAGATGTAATAAAAAAAATTATTGAATTCAATTTTTCATTAAAACATAAATTAATTTACCTATCTGCATCGGCTTTAACTGTTGTTTTATTTTTAATTCTGTATAGAATTTGTATAACTCCTTGTCAAATTATTGTCAGCAAGAGAATACGTCAGTACAGTATCTATGCAATCGCAATTGAAATCGTGTGTATGTATATTTATTTTATTTATTTATAAAATATTTTACCAGGAAGTAATGCATTGAGAGTTACCTCTCGTTTTCAAGTATGTCCTGGGCACAGACTAAAACAAAATAATACATGGTTACAAATACAGTTACATAAATGAACAGGGTATACATTATATACAAGACATTGCATGCA
The DNA here is from genome assembly GCA_036426205.1 of Ascaphus truei. Classification (NCBI taxonomy): domain Eukaryota; kingdom Metazoa; phylum Chordata; class Amphibia; order Anura; family Ascaphidae; genus Ascaphus; species Ascaphus truei. The sequence continues at coordinate 1,028 of WSYH01015294.1, forward strand.
CAGTTAAAGAAAATATATATTATGAGCGTATGAAACAGTTACAGACCAGATTAAAGTGTGAGACAGCCTTAGATTTGAAAGAACTTAAGCTGGTGGTGGATATGAGAGTCTCTGGTAGGTTGTTCCAGTTTTGGGGTGCACGGAAGGAGAAGGAGGAACGTCCGGATACTTTGTTGAGTCTTGGGACCATGAATAGTCTTTTGGAGTCTGATCTCAGGTGATAGGTACTGCATGTGGTAGGGGTGAGGAGCTTGTTCAGGTAGCTGGGTAGCTTGCCCAGAAAGCAAGGGCAGGAGGAGGGAGGGCAGGGGACAAGGGCAGGGGGAGGGAGGGCAGGGGGCAAAGGGCAGTGGGAGGGAGGGCAGGGGGCAAAGGGCATTGGGAGGGAGGGAAGGGGGGGCAAAGGACAGATGGAGGGAGGGCAGGGGGAGGGAGGGCAGGGGGGGCAAAGGGAAGGGGGAGGGAGGGCAGGGGGGGCAAAGGGCAGGGGGGGCAAAGGGCAGGGGGGAAAGGGCAGGGGGATTTAGGGACGCGTTAAATAAGCCATTCCCTTGCGTTTACTCACCTTACACACGGCCGCGCTCCTCTTCCTCCGGGTACCGGCCGCCCTCCTCCTCTACCTCGGGCTCCTCTGCGGACAGGCTGAGACGCTCCAGTGAGGAGGTGCTGTGCCTCTCGCTGGGAGAGGCGGAGACAGCCGGAGGAAGCCCTCGGGAATGGGGAGCGGCCTGTGTGAGGGGAGAGCCGCACATTGCGTGCTCTGTGTGTGTGTGTGGGGCAGGGGGGTCTTGGTGAGCGGGTGAGCGGGTGGGGGGTGAGGGAGAGCGCCGGGGGGGGGGTGAGGGGGTGGGGGGGGAGGGGGAGGGCCTGGTGAGGGGGGTGGTGAGGGGAGGGGGGGGGGTGAGCCGGTGGGGGAGAGCATGAGGCAACTCATATGAATACCGATAACCTCTTACCAAGTTCAGCGCCTCCACCTGCGATGGCTCCCACACAGCATAAAATAACCAATGACTTTACTAATGGCAACCATAACCTTGCATATCATCAAACAGGTGTCCCTCCATATGGGAGACACTATGCTACTGTGTCTCGCAGGATGCGACCCCTTCACCGTGTACCCACACCGTGTCCAGTTTCCCACACCCAAAATCCCCCCCATCCCCAAAGTGAGGTATATTTATTTATTTATTTATTTATAAAATATTTTACCAGGAAGTAATACATTGAGAGTTACCTCTCGTTTTCAAGTATGTCCTGGGCACAGAGTAAAACAAAATAATACATGGTTACAAATACAGTTACATAAATGAACAAGGTATACATTATATACAAGACATTGCATGCACAGTTAAAGAAAATATATATTATGAGCGTATGAAACAGTTACAGACCAGATTAAAGTGTGAGACAGCCTTAGATTTGAAAGAACTTAAGCTGGTGGTGGATATGAGAGTCTCTAGTAGGTTGTTCCAGTTTTGGGGTGCACGGAAGGAGAAGGAGGAACGTCCGGATACTTTGTTGAGTCTTGGGACCATGAATAGTCTTTTGGAGTCTGATCTCAGGTGATAGGTACTGCATGTGGTAGGGGTGAGGAGCTTGTTCAGGTAGCTGGGTAGCTTGCCCAGAAAGTATTTGAGGGTGAGACAGGAAAGGTGAACTTTGCGCCTAGACTCTAGTGATGACCAATCTAGTTCTTTGAGCATTTCGCAGTGATGTGTGTTGTAGTTGCATTGGAGAACAAAACGACAAATTGAATTGTAGAGGGTGTCAAGTTTGCTAAGGTGGGTTTGAGGAGCCGAGCCATATACTATGTCTCCATAGTCAATAATTGGCATTAGCATCTGCTGTGCAATACGCTTTCTGACCAGGAGACTTAGGGAGGATTTGTTCCTGTAAAGTACCCCTAGTTTGGCATAGGTCTTGGTTGTCAGGGTATCAATGTGCATCCCGAATGTTAAGTGGGAGTCAAACCATAAGCCCAGGTATTTAAAACTAGTGACAGGTGTTAGGGTGGTTTTAGCGTTGGTTCTAATCAGGAGCTCAGTCACTGGAAGCTTTACAAATGTAGTCTTGGTCCCAAATACCATTGTTACAGTCTTGTCAGTGTTTAAAAACAGTTTGTTTTGGGAAATCCAGTTTTCGAGTCTCAAAAAGTCAGACTGAAGTATGTGTTGAAGGTCAGAGAGGCTATGGCTGTGTGCATACAGGATTGTGTCATCTGCATACATGTGTATTGAGGCTTCCTTACAAGCTGTGGGAAGATCATTAATGAACACTGAGAAGAGTAGGGGCCCCAGAACAGAGCCTTGCGGGACACCACAGGTGATATCCAGGGGGTTGGAGTTAGAGCCTGAGATGGACACATGTTGGGATCTTCCTGATAGGTAGGACTGAAACCAGTTTAAAGCATGCTTCCCTATTCCAGAGCTCTGGAGTTTGTTAAGCAGGATAGCATGATCAACTGTGTCAAAAGCCTTTGCAAAATCAATGAATACTGCACCAGTGAGTTGTCCCTGTTCCATTCCACACTGGATTTCATTGCAAACTTTTAGCAGGGTAGTTACGGTGGAGTGTTTGGGACGAAACCCAGATTGGAATTGGCTAGGGAAATTTGTCTTGGTGTAGAAATCGCTTAACTGGGAGTGGACACATTTTTCCATAACTTTGGATAGAATTGGGAGAAGTGAGATTGGCCTGTAGTTTGAGACAGTGTTTTTGTCCCCACTTTTGAAGATTGGGACAACTCTGGCAGTTTTCCAGGTCTTAGGGATATGGCCTGCAGACAGGATAGAGTTGACTATGGACGCAATTGGTTTGGCAATGGCTGGGGCACCAAGTCGTAGGAACCTAGATTGTAGTAAGTCGGGTCCACATTGGCTGCTTAGTTTTAGTTTGAGGAGCGCTTGTGTAATCTCCTCTTCAGATACTGGGCCAAATTGAAAATTGTGGGCAGTGTTGGGAGGGGGTGGGACTATAGGGGTACTCCCAGGATGAGATTCAGGTTTGGGGTTTGTGCTGCGTTTCGCTAATAAGTTAGTGGCACACCCCACAAAGTAATCATTGAATGCATTTGCAATGTCAGTGGGGTTTGTCAGAGTAATATCCCCCTTAGTGATATTACTTGGTTGTTGATGGTTAGGAGCCTGGAGTATATTGTTGATAACCTTCCAGAAGTTAGCTGGGTTTGATGTATTTTGGTGGAGATTGTCAGAGTAATATTGTGCTTTTGCATGCCTTGTTTGCCTTGTGCACATTTTCCGCATGCATCTGTAGTGATTGAGATCCTTGGTAGTGCCAGTTACTTTGTAGCTTTTCCACAAGGCATCCCTGAACTGGTAGAGTGCTATAAGGTCAGGTGTAACCCATGGAAGGTGGGCCCCCCGTACCCTTATTTTGCGTAGTGGAGCATGGGTATCGCAGAGTTTTAAGAACTCGGATTGGAAATAGTCGAGCGCAGAATCAGGGTCGGGAATTAAATCGATTCTGTGCCATGGGCAGTTGGTAAGGTCATCCAGAAACTGTTGTGGGTTAAAGTTTTTAAATGTTCTAGTGAGGAGAACTTTAGGGCTTGAATGGGGCGGTTTAATTTTCCTTACACAGTATACTATTGCAAGGTCACTGAAAATATCAGGAAGGATGCCAGAGGATTGTATTCTGCTGGGGTTTGAGGAGAGAATCCAGTCTAGCAAGGAATGGTTATGCGACTTCAGGTTTATCCGTGTGGGTTGGGAAATGAGTTGCGATAGGTTAAGTGACTTGAGTTGTATCTGGATTTTGTGGTTTTTAGGGTCAAGCCAATTGAAGTTGAAATCCCCAAGAACTAGCAGCTCACTCTTCTCATTCAGAGAGGAAATGGAGCCAAGAAATTGGGTGATATCAGTCAAGGATTGTAGTGGGGCTTTAGGGGGGCGGTAGATGCCAGCAAGCAAGATGGGCTTAGAAAAGGGGAGGCAGATTTTGCCAACTAGAGTTTCAAAAGAGGGTGGACTTGGTGGGCAATGTAACAGTGTAAATTGTAAGGTGTCTGCAATATAAAATAACACCCCTCCTCCTCTCTTTGACCTATCTCTCCGAAAAATGGAGTATCCCTGAATGGCGATATTTGCATCAGGGGTTTTAGAGGATAGCCATGTTTCTGTAAGAACGATGGCTTTGGGTTTATGCATAAGGCACCATGCCCTTAGTTCATCCAGTTTGGGCAGCAGGCTCCGGATGTTTATATGGGCGACAGATAGCCCTTTTTGGAATTTAAAGGTGGAATTCTCAGGGGCATGGGACAGAGCTGAAATGGGAGGACCTGGGTTAGTTTCAACATCACCTGCTAGAGAGAGTAATAGTATGAGTAGAAATTTGGTTAGTTGTTTGCAAGTTGTAAATTTGTGGTGTTTTCCATTAGAGTGAGCAGTGGTTGGTGTGCTGGTTTTTAGAGTTCTCTGTGTGTGACTGCGCAGCCACTATGTTCTGATCTTATAGTTGGTGCACTTAATGATGTTACCTGCCGAGCGCTCCAGCGCTCGGGCCTGCCAAGGAACTTCACAAAGGATCCGACGATGAAGGAACTCCAGGAACACCTTCCGGGGCGATCCCACCCGGTTGGCGACTACTGTGCTGGCCGAGGTCTGAGCCCAAACCTATGGTATGATACCGCGACAGTCTCTGGGTGTACAACTCTCCTGATACTAAGGGGACTGTTTCCTATCTGATGGCCTGTCCCTACATCCGCTTCACTCACGGTGACTCAGGGCCTAACTGGGCCGGGGGTATGTGGCCTAGTGTAGCGGCTACTGGCCTCCCTACACGCAGAGCTCCTTCTCCTTCCTCCTCCTCGGCTCTAACCGGCGTGCTCCCCTGCGCAACCTCCTAACTCTTCCTCCCGATATTCCGCCCGCCCTATAGGCTTCCTGGCGTCACCTGGTCTCGCTATGTCTGCTGGGACTCGTAGTCCCGTGCGCTCAACCCTATAGGATCAGCTCCTCTTTCGTGGGCTCTCGCAACCTCTTACTGCACATGCGCGACCTCTGCTCTGCTCCATCACCACCTCCACCGCATGCGCGAACACCAAACATGATGGCGCCCTACTCGCTCGGGTCACTGCGGAGCCTCCGATGTACCGAAGCACTCCCTGCATGCTGCAACCTTCCCTATTCTCCCAGCATGCGGAGATAAGGGTAAACCTGGAGGAGCTGGCTACATATATATACAGTATATATACACAGTATATATATATATATCAGAAGAATGACCTAGACGCATGGGGAGACAAGAGAGAGAAACAACATAGGATAGTATGTCTGAAAATTTAGCCCCTTAATTGGTAAGATATGCACTCACAGCGTTTCATGTAATTCAGGCCTTTTATTCACCCTGGGATCTGGAACTCTGTAGATATTCTGGGAACGTTTCCTGGATCTGTAACCTCGGATCTTTCTACGATTCTTGACTGCCAAGTTTCCATCTCATAGGTTGTGATACATATATATATATAGGGGGAGGTAAAGAACACACAGAATAGTGTAACACAGTTTTAATGATAAAAAACTTAATAAAACATAAAAGGTAAAAGAACTCACACTTTGTGAGCTCTTTAAAAACAATTGAGAATATCAGAGTATCTCACATTCATCAGATCTACCGGTTCTCAGCTGGGCTTACAGCAGTCACTGTTCCTGTGATAATACCCCTATACACCTCTGTTGTTCTCCTGGTGTATAGTGTCTTTTGCTATAATTACACAGTTCGTATCATTAGATCCGAGGTATTCCTCGTAATACTCCTGGTACTCACAGTACTCGTGGGGCCTAGGTGCCCTAGCAATATGCTCCGTTGTAGTCTCTCACGGCACTCTTAGTTACTGCTACTTCCCAGTATCTGATTGTCTCCGCCTCCTGGGCTCCTCCTGGGCTCCTCCCGTGCCTCCGCACGACGTGATGATGTCACTCCGTCTCGCGTGAACACCGCGCTCCCACGTATGGCGTCACCGATACCGGGTGCCGGTAGTCCTCACAGGATAAGGATGTATCTCCTGTGAATCCTACTCACAGCATTGCAGATATAATCAGGCAAGTGGCAAACCACTGCTGCTCACTCCTCCAAGGCAGGGGAATGCCTGCAGGAACGATGCGATATTGCCCGCACCCTCCGACGATCACGCTTGGATGCACTCATGAACGCCGGGGGAGGGGAGTCACCTGCTCCGTTGCTCAACATCTAAAGCTGCCTAAACTCAGTAAACTTTTGTAAGGTTGGTGCAGCTTGAAGGAAGAACTGTTCCCAGTTCTCAATGATGATATATTTCCAGGAACAATCAGCGCACCTCGAAATAGAAAAGAGGACAGAAAAGGAAAAAAAGGCAAAATAGTAAAGCACGTTGAAAAGACGCCATTGAAACGCGTAGGGTTGCCGGGGGACCAGAATCTGGAGAGCACAGGAAAACCGGAAGTGACTCAAGACGCCGGCTGGAACGGCGGTGGGAGTCGCGGTAACCGGAGGAGAACTCTGAGTGCCCGAGCTAGTCCCTATTACAATTTACACTGACAGTGTGAGGGTTTACCCTGATTTTTTTTATATAAAGTTGGACTTTTAAAGAATAAGGCTTCCAAATCCTTCTGTAACTTTGCGGGAGCGGAGGCCCAAAGAAACCTTTCAGTGCATGGGCTCAGGCACCTACATGTAAGTGCATACCTCACCATTTGAATCTTGCAAAGGATTTTTTTTAACGTGCTTCACTATTTTACCTATTTTCTATTTTGAGGTGTGCTGTTTTTTCCTGGATATATAGTAATTGAGATGCGTGCTATCAGAATGTAACTTTACTTCAATCACCTTTTTCCCTTTATTCCTTTACAATGGTAAAAGACTATTATTATTACTACACCAATTATATGCATGTCATTACCCAGAATGCCTGGCTGCAGTGGAAGCATTGTATGCTGAGAGATAATGCTAAAGGCATTAGCTTTCGCCTTAGCTTTTCACCTTGCTTGCTCTTTTTATGTTATCTCTCGTATGCTGACAGTTCTCTCAAAAATCTTTAATGTATGCATTCCCTGCATTTACTTCTTGCTACACTGTATAATTGCTGCAGGTATCATATCACCTCTACACGTGCTTCTCTCACATAATACAAGCTTAACGAGTTACAGCTTTAATCTCTTGCCATCTTCGCTTGCAATTACATAACCAATAATTACAATTTAGAATGAACTCCTCATTACACTGGTTAAAAATATATAAAAAGATAAACTGGGCTGAAGGTGGATCAGTGAATAAAGTCACTGATAACAATGACACAGAGGCCCAGATACATTAGTTAACCTAAAAATGCAGTATTAACTCCCCCCCCCAAAAAGTGCATTATTTTTTATAGGGCATACATCAACGATGCACCGCCAAAAAGATTACCCTTTTTATCGGACGCAGTAAAAAAATCAGATTTGGTAAACAATAGTCATGATAACGCATTGCTGGTATTAGCGCCCATACATTAAGTTACGATATTTATCGGTACGGGATTAATGGCAGAAATAACGCACTTTCTTGCCACCTGCTCCAGACTGGCGCTAGCCCTATATTTCCTGTGTATATAATGGCCAATATTCTGCACATAATATACATATACAAGATAAGTTAAACCAGCATGGAATAGGTGATAAAATATGACTTTTCATACATAACAGTCAATATTAACCCCTTAGAAGTCCTAGTCTGTTTCCCTGACTAGCTAACCACAAAGGGGTGAATATCAATAATATCAGCAATGCTTTACTAGCTGCTAAGATAATCAACGGGCTAACCTTGAAATTATTCAATGGTTCCCATGACCATGTTTGTAGGCTTTTTTTTACTGTGTGTTGTAAATGTATATAGGGCAATTACTTTGGAGATGACAGTAATAAAATAGTAATAATATATTTTTTAAGTGCACAATATTGAATGTAATTTAAAAAAAAAAATATCCACTCCTGAAAATAATGTACATATTAATTATTTTTAGTAGATGTTTTCTGTTGTGTGTATATTCATACGTTGTTGGAATCGGGGAGCGCGTCCTTACCTGATGTCTCGGGTAACCCCGCTGTCCTTACAGCGTGCGCGCATGCTCCCGCAGGAGTTTTTCTGACGTCGCGGAGTCTGGCTCCGCCCCCCACTTGCGATGCGCATCAACGTTGTGCAGCGCACACACGTGACGCGTGTGCATCACTCCCAAGCTGCGTGTCAACTATTATGACCACCTGTCTCCTGTGTCTCTCCTCCTATCTTTGCCTCCGCGGAGGCCGCGCCTCCGCTCCACCCCCTCTCTCATTGGTCATGCTCTCGCATATATGCTCAGCTGTGCCACTTGCACTTTGGCTGAGCATAGTTCCAGTTGGCGCTGTTCTCCCTCTTCCTGGTTCCTTGTCCTGCCGTGCCTTGTCTTCTAGCTCCTTGTTGCAAATTGACCTCCTGTGTACCGACACGGCTATTACTTTGGACTTCTGGCTTACCGACCCGGCTTACCTCTGACCATCCACATCTCTCCAATCCTGACCACGGCTTATGAACCTCTACGCTCCTACCGGCTCCAACCCCTGACCACGGCTAAACGGACACTGACCATTCTACCAGCTCCTACCTCAGACCCCGGCAAGTACCCTACCATTCTACTCTCTCCAATCCTGACCCGGTTGCCTGACCGTCCGCACTCCAGACGTGCCCCCGTGGCTGTGGGTGGTGATTATACCCACTTCCACCTCAGTACCGGGTCCCGTCGTGTTTGTGGTGAGCAAAGCGTTACAGTTGTACACTGTTGATGCAAGAAATATTTATAGTTGGATTCATCACCAGTACAGTAATTGGAGTTATATTAATGGAAAATGACTATTAACAGGCAAACTAATACTTATGTTATAAATAATTAACACAAATATTACCGAACTTGAATGAGATTTTGTAAACTCACATACCATAGAAACAACACACACACACACACACACACGCACCCTTCCCACCGCGCACCCTTCCCACCGCGCACCCTTCCCACCGCGCACCCTTCCCACCGCGCGCCCTTCCCACCGCACGCCCATCCCACCGCGCGCCCTTCCCACCGCGCGCCCTTCCCACCGCGCGCCCTTCCCACCGCGCGCCCTTCCCACCGCGCGCCCTTCCCACCGCGCACCCTTCCCACCGCGCACCCTTCCCACCGCGCACCCTCCCCACCATGCACCCTTCCCACCGCGCGCCCTTCCCACCGCACGCCCATCCCACCGCGCACCCTTCCCACCGCGCGCCCTTCCCACCGCGTGCCCTTCCCACCGCGCGCCCTTCCCACCGCACGCCCATCCCACCGCGCGCCCATCCCACCGCGCGCCCATCCCACCGCGCGCCCATCCCACTGCGCGCCCATCCCACTGCGCGCCCATCCCACTGCGCGCCCATATAACATTCCAACCCTATTGCACGCACGTCCCTGCACTGACTGTGACCATAGAACATCTCTGTGTACCAGCTACAGATAAAGGAGCCGGTCACCCTGGCAACAGTAGCCAGGGAACAGCTACGCATCATTATAGAGACATATATATATATATATAGATGTAGAGGTATCTGTACCGTGTTAGCCGAGCTTCATACACGCACCTTTTGTAAAGTGCTGTATACACTGTGGACACTTTATAAATGTATATTTTCTCTCTCTCTCATCAGTGTATCTCGAAAGCTCGCACAAATAAAAGCATTTAGTTAGCCACAGAACGGTAGAGTAGTACCCGTTGGTGATTATATATATATATAAAAAACAACATTACCATTCTCTCGTCCGGTGAAGAAAGACTGCACTCGGTTCAGTAATCATGAAAAACTGTATTAGGCATCTGAATAAAAAAGATAAGTCACCCAATCCTGGTGAACCGAGTGCCGTCTTTCTTTACCGGACGAGAGAACAGTGGTTGACAAATCATCAAAAAATCTACTCGCCACACAAAAAAATCTACTCGCCACCTAGTACCAAACGTGTGCTGCTTGGGCCAATATTTACTCGCCCGGGGGTTAAATCCACTCGCCCGAGGCGAGCAAATGTATAGGTTTGTCGAACACTGTATATATATATATATATATATAATCAAAAAATAAATAGATGATACCGTTCTGTGGCTAACGAAATGCTTTTATTTGTGCGAGCTTTCGAGATACACTGATCTCTTCTTCCGGCGATGTTACAATGAATGAAGCAAGGATTACTTAAAAACAGTGTCTCTTGGAATGTTATCTGTGCTGGTCCTTCCCCCGGTGTGGATGTGTTTTATGGCTAGAGGTGTCAAAGGGTAACTGAAAGCAAGTGAAGAAAGAGTGTGTATGTGTATCAGTGTGAATAAAAATGAATGGAGAGCCCACAGTATAAACAGTGCTCTACACAAGGTGTGTGTGGAGTGAGAGGGGATATAAATGGTGTGGGTGGGTGTGGAAATGTGAGAGTTTGTAGCACAACTAAAAGTGTGTGTGGATACTATGTGGTCCCTATTGGTGTATAGGGATGGAAAAATAAGGAGTATTAGTATGTGTGAGAGACAGCTGTGTGTGCATACATATAGCACAGTATGTACAGACATGGCCTTTAGCGCTCATGGGAAGAGAGTTCGCTAGTGTCAGTAATGACTCATGAATGTTTATTTCATTCGTGAATGAATGAACTGTGAATGTTTGATTCTGCAGAGTATCGCTTCTGGATCTAACCCACCCTTGTAATTCCTACGAGTCATGTAATATATAGAAATAGCATTCGTAAGCGATTTCTCCTGTGTTACACATTCCTGCTGATCTTAGGCTTTCTTATCTGACAGCTACAGCATACATACAGGGTTGAACAGAGTAACTCCCTTATGTCACAAGGTTAAGAGGCCCACATTATGGTAAATTATCGATAAGAATATAGTATATGCAGCATATTTTGGAATCAATATGTCTTTTTTGTATAAGTCATCATATATCCTTTATCTATAAGCCAGCCCCCTTAAGGGGTGTATTACTCATTTTTAAATGTATAAAAATGTGATCCAAGCAATATGTTTTCAGAGGCCTGAGTTCCTTGTTGGAATTCTTTTCTCTCAATGGTGCCATGGTACAGATAAACTCATGTGTTACTTTTTGAACCCTTGACTCATTGATCTTATTTCCACGCTTTGACACTTGTTATACACTATACGGAGTCTATGAGGGACTGTTGATGATATTACCTTTGATACAGTGGTTATTATTAATACACTGTCAGCTTACCTTCCCTCTATATTGCAAATAATTACCCATTTGCATTTTCTGTGTATGCAACTATGCAGCTTTACATATAGCGTTTGACCTATGACTAGCTATATATTTGGTACATTTATTGTCCATATAGTTACCGTTACTCTACACATTTGGGGATTTTATTTATGCACTGTTGTACATTTTTATAGTGTTTCGTCGTGTTTAACAGCATAACTATTAAAGGCTTTTTTATTTTTATTTGAGTGTGACCTTTTGGCATTGTATCCTATGCTAGGATTTGGCTAATATTAAGCCACTTACTTGTTGACAAATATACTCTATTTGTCACCTACCTTGAGTGCAAAATTAGGGGGCTGTTTATAATCTTCTGATTATATGTGTGGTTTGATTTGGAGCAGATGTCCCTGCTTCAGCGTGGCATCACCTCCTTCCTTCCTAGGGGAGCTTGGCCCCACGTGAGGTCAGAGAAACTCTCCTCTGTAAGTCCAAGGACAGGACATCCCCCGCTTCAGCACGGTCTCATGTCCTTCCTTCTTTCTCGGATTAATGACCCAGGCAGTCCCAGCAGGCTCCACGATCACCATCCAGTGGGCCTAGGCGTCTGTGCCAGCTTCCACAGCTGGGGAGAAAGCTTCTCTATCCCCCTTCCCTGGGACAGCAATCTCTCTCTTTGCGTGTAGTCACTTCCTGACTTTTAAAACTCCATGATCAATCAGGAGTTCAGCCTGCTCAATTACTTAGCAGCTGCCGCTGGCTTCTCTGGGAAGATTAACTCTGTGCGTTGGAAAGTCGCATAGCTGCCCTAGAGGACAGGGATGGTATCACAATATATATATAAAAAATACTTACCTTGTGGATGGTCAGGCCGGGCCCGGTGTCCCCGGGGGACCCGGCAGCCAGCGCTGCAAGTCGGCCCCGACCTCTGGCCAGACCCAGCCCCAGACTCTCCATTAGTTGCCTGCAGGCCTGCTCTCCCTCACTCTGCCTTATGTGTTTCCGACGTCAATGCGCGCCGGGACTCCCTCTCATGCCGGCGCGCTCTGCAAAGGCCCAGCTTACTTCCGGCGCGCTGAGGTCAGAGAGAGCCGTCACACGCTAGCGATGTAAGCTCGGCGTGGGACACAGTATGGGAGAGCAAACCTGCAGGTAGCTCGAAATGCAGGGCCTGGCCGTGACCGGCAGCCGGGCCTGGCCAGAGGTCGGGGCCAACTTGCAGCGCTGGACGTCCGGTCCCCCCGCAGTCTCCGGGACGCCTGTCTGTTCTGTCCCCCCCTGAAGGCAGCTCTGGCTATAGGGCTCCTCCCCTAAGGAGCTGTGTGGTCAGGATTGGGGGTTAGAGGGCTATTTAAGGAGGGGGGAAGGATCTTACCTCACTCTTTCTACAAAGATCCATCTGTAGTGAAGTTCCCACCCACCCGCACTTTTATGGTTTATGGGGTATAAGTTGAAGAAAGAAGGTTGGGCATATCACAGTTTAAAAGTCGCAGCTTGGGGATAGTATGGCGGGAGTAGTGTAACACAGGGGGAACTTGGCCAGTATTGGCTTCTTGTGGTGCGCAGTCGGACCTCACAAGTGGAAGTTTGGGGAAGGTGGTTCCATTCCCGGCTTGAGTGGCAGAAATGGGAGTGTCCATCCGTAGGGTTTATTCTGTGCCATGCGGCCTGGGCAGTGAGTGGCGATGTGGGCACGAGCTGAGGGTATCCCTCAAATTCTTGGTTCATGTTAATGGAGATTTCTGACTGGGTCCTTCGTATGGAGAATTGTTGTGTTTAATATGTTGTTATAATAAAGCTGTGACCAGTGTTACCTGCCAAGAAGTTGTGTGCTCTGGTTCTTTGGGACTCGGAGAGAGGACCAGCTCGAGGCATGGGTCAGTTGAACCTGACGAAGCATATACTTGCGAAACGCATAGTTCATGCGGGGACCTGGACTTTGTATTTTCTGACCGCATCAGGCTACCGTAGCACGCTCGAGTGCCAGAGCTGCAGTCCTGAGCACCGGACGCGGGGCAAGGAGCACACTACAGCAGGACGCGGAAGTCTGCTGCGTCCACCGGAGCGGTCTTGCACATGTGAGTTTGTTGTTTGCTCACCTTTTTATATCTAATAAAGTACACCCTTGTATCTGTGGTGTTGCTAATATATATATATATATATATCCTGTAAGCAACGGAGAGAATACCTGTGACGCTAACAAAACA